>APFE030744364.1:0-24576 GCA_000404065.3 Pinus taeda
CAGTTTTACTGGAGTAGTTTTGTTTTATTATTTTTGATCGTTGTGTTTTTATTCTGTTTTGTTTTCAAGAAAGCTATCTTACTGTTGTAATAATTAGAGGTTGCACGCTGAGACATCTAATCATATAGACAGTTGTAAACTCCAGCTAGGAGATATTTTTGTAACCAATTTCCTTGCTCCCCCTTTCCTTATAAGAGGGAGGAAGAAACACTTAGAGAAGGTTCCGGAATTCCACACCCAAGCGGTCTGAATTCCGCGACTCCACTTTTGGTTCTACTTGCCTATTCATGAGGGACTTGAGAGATATCTGGTTGAATATAAATGGACCAGTATGTTGGAATCATATTGGATTAATGAAACTATTTGGTGATTCCAATCAGAGTAATGTGCAATATGTTTTCCCCTCTGTAAATCTCATTTTCATATATGTTTTCCTCTTCTACTGAAATTATGTAATGAAGTTGCCAGTCTCATGCTTTCATGGTTGTATATTTTGCTGCAAAATAGGGAACAGTAGCTATGGTTATTACAGATTTACTTGTGTTATTCAATAATGTACAGTACCTGTAGTAATTATAGATTTACTTGTGTTATTCAATTAACCTGCAATACCTGTATGAGCACAAATTTTTAATTACACTGTTTAGTAATAATTGTACGCATGATGTATAGAATATTGGACCTTAATTAGCACTCCATTGTTTATGTCATCCCATCTCTTCTGCCTTCCATTCTTCTGCTAGAATATTGCTGCTTAGGACTGTATCTTGTTTACAACCCTATGCATCTATTTCCTTTTTTCTTTCTTCCTCTTCATTTTACTGCAACTTCATTTTTAAGTTGTTCATTGTTCTGTGTTGGCCACCATAACAAGACATTTTTCTTTGAGGTTGCCCCGATTTACCCCCTATGCATTTGGATCCATGTATTGGCTTGAGTTTACCTGTATGGCAAACTATTGAACCAAGCCCCCTTTATTCTTTTTTAATTACGTGACAATTGGAGTACTGGAGAAACCCCCTCACAGGTAATCTCCCATTCACTCCTCTATTCAAGATGTCCTAGACACTGGTCTACAATCAACCTAGAGGCTGTCTCTAGGAAGTTTTCTATATCTCCTGAAGCACTTGTGCCGCAGGTGTTAGAAAAAGCAACAACACATTCTAAGTGATAAACCAATCTAATCCATCTAACTCAAGATCTATCATGTGCATAGAGAGATCAAATCCCTCGAGCTGCAAAACTTTCCTTAAGTTCTACACTCCAAAAAGAATGTTTGGAGTGTAGGTTTCAGCAAGACCTTACAGACACACTTTGTTAGGCTCATAAAAGGCATTGGAGTGTACCAGTATCGTGATTTTATGTTTACTCACAAAATTGCTCCAAATATCAATTTCATCCTGCGATTCATGTGCAACATTAAATTCAAGTCAAAACACCCTTATGCTTCATTCAAGTCAAGTCAATACCAAAAACTCACAAGATCTTTTTTTTTTTTGAAACCTTGATGGGTAGCCCAGTTGGTCGAAGCACCTTGCCAAGTTGTTGGCCCTCTTTCATGAGGTGCAAGTTCGATCTTTCTTGGGTCTATTAGGATCATAAGGGCTAATATTCATAAGTAGGCTAATTTCTATACTTTTTCCAAAAAAAATATTCGCAAATTTCCATTTTTTTCTAAATATAGTTCGCCCAAATTTTATAGTATGAAATTATTTTACCTTAAAAACCGCAAGATCTTATACAGACTTATATAATATAATCAAAATTTTAGATATTTTTACAAAAATATCATCAAACATTTTACAAATTTTCTATTATAGATTACCAATATTAGCCAAGTTTCTAAACTTTCAAATAGATATCTATCCTTAAAATTTTCCATGGTATTAAATAATATTTTAAAATTTGAAGAATGAAGCACCATATTCAAATAATTATGAGATTTTCGGCAAAATTATTTGGCTAGTAAATTCAAGTCAATGTACCTTGATACATCATTAAAGTCAAGTCATTACCGACAGTACGACAAATGCAATGATACCGACATTTTCTTGAAATTTATATGCGAGTTAGTCGGCCACTCAATACGCGGCAACCAATAAATCCCATACTATCGGACGTTAAATGAATGACAGCTGTATATGCCCACCGTTCGATTTCGATCTTAGCAAAATCGAACGATAGGCTATATATACCCTGTTCATTTAAAGCCTAATAACATGAGAAATATGGCTCGCCCTCAATACACCTTTACTTTTCATTCATTAAAGTCAAGTCATAACCCACAACTCACGATCTGAAGAACGGTACGGCAGGCTGTCATAGTTGCTAGCCCCGGGATTCTCAAGTGCACACGTCATTATGAAACTCTTTATCTTTTAGAAAAAGAGTTATTAGTTTATATGATTTTAAACACTGAATGAATGAATGAATGTAGTGTTTAGATATTCTTTGCAATAGTTCATTTATTCAAATGGAATGTTTTAAATAATAATAATAATTATTATTATATTATTTTAAATGGTTACTAAAATAATATTAGATTAAATAATTTAAAAATTATATCATATATATATATATATAATAAATCCAATATTGAAAAAAAATTACAATGAATATATTTGGTGAATAAAAATAACAATGAATTAGAGAATTAAATTAATTCATAAAAATGAAAGAAAATCAATAAAAGTAATAAGAAAATATATTTAAATAATGAAATTAATATAATTTTATTAGGTAAATAGATGAATTTTATAAATCAGTGTTTAAACAATAAATTTTTTAATGTTTTTTTGGAAGATTTTTTAATCAAGTTTGCTTAAAATTCAAATTGTAGTATATATATCACAACAAAATTTATAACATATAAATAATAGCTATAAACTGAAATCTATTTTACCATATAAATTAGATTGGTAAATTCTCATAAGTATGAATCCATAAAAAAAAAAAAATCAAAATACTTATTTCATTATACATTTCAAGTTAAGAATGTGAACTCATTGAAACACCCTAAAAACCTAAATTATTTCTAAAACTAGGACACTTTCCCTTACATGAGAAATTCCTAATTTATACAAAATTTCAACTGAGGGATTTCATGCCAATGTGGAAATTTTAAGACCCCTTGGGTTTCGACAAAAATGAACTTGGGGATTTATGCTCCCGCATCACAACCACTTTCAAACTAAAGAGAATTAATTTCCCCAACTCGTTCATCTCTATATACTAATCAATTCCACTACAAACCAATTTGTAGATAGAATTCACAAGTTTGCACAATTGTCTCCCTGAATATGTCTCACTTGATATGGATTCCCACTAAATTTTGTATATAATGAATTAGTCCCCACAACGTTTTCCAAATGTTCTAGAACATTGGTCAATTTCCTAGACAATATTGGTATCAACCAAATATTCACCTTCTTTACATGTACTTTCTAGACAATATGGTGACCAACTATTTTTTTTCTTTAAGATGGAATCAATAATTTTGCACGACTTTCCTCACCATTTGTTCCCTTAAACATGACTTTCCACTATATTCCATATAAAATGAACAATTTTCCACACATTGTTTTAGTAATATATTTTATATAATCAAATTAAAACAAAAACTTCCCCAAAGCTTCTTGACCTTTATTTTTTCATCACTTTAAACTAATCATATTCAATTTAAAATTAATTAATTTACACAACTTTAAATAACTTTTCCACCAAATTCCATATTGAATGATTATGTTGAATTCACACAGTTCTCAAATAGTTTAACATACTAATAAAATTCAAGCTAGAATGTCGATTAAACCCGACTCCACTAGGTACTTATTATTAGAAAACGAAAGAGATTGTTTATCAATTTGGTGCTGTTGGATTTCCACAAGCATCAATAAAGTGTGCCAACAAAATCCAAAATAATTACTTTTGTCATTTGCTTCCGCAAATCTTCCATGACATTGTACCAATGACTCTGCATTACTTTCGACATTTTCTTCCACAAATTTTCCGTAGACTTTGTAGGTGTCATGAATACAATGACTTACAACAAAACTTCTCCATGACTTTGTACCAACGAATACAATGATTTCTACCTTTTTTTTCGTTGAGAGGCCCATTCTAAAGCTCAATATGATGTATAATGTTGTTCGTCCCTCATCAAAATTGAATTGAAATTTCTCATGTCCGCCAAGATAAAAATTATGAAAAATATAAAAAAATAAAATAAAATAATTAACTATACAAAACATTTAAATAATTCCGCTCATAAAAAAAATTACATGACAAGAAATTAGATCCCTCTCAGATCATGTTACATCTGTGTTTAAAATGGATTTACGCTGGTTCATATTTTCTGACTCTATACCAATAAATACAATGTATTTAGACTTTCAACCTTGACTCTAAAGACCTGCAATATTTATATGTATGTTTGCAAACAAGGGAACTTACAGGCAAGCCTTTGAAGCTATTAGATTTGGGATAGGAGAGGAAAATGGGGAAAGGTGTTGTGTCTATGATGATACTAGTCTGGCTTCTACGCCTAGCAACTACAATAGCATTAGATGATGTTCCTGCAACAACTATTAGTTATTCCATGAAGCCATACCATTCCTCACATGTTCATAGGTACCATGTTTTCCACCATGATCATCTTTATGACCGCATGATTGGTGGAAGTACTTCTCTTCAATCAGAGGATTTTGCTTGCAACGGAGATGAAGGCAATATGGAGCAACCTGAATTCACATCATCATCAGATTCCATGGACGTTGATGATACGAGGGATGTAGAAGCCCTTTTTTCCTTAAAAAATTCCCTCACACTCGACAACAAAAAATTCCCATAACATGTGCCCCTAGAATTATGGCATTTTCTGCAGAAATCACACTAAACAAGTGATTTCCATAATACTTCCTGGGTTGGGATTACGAGGTCACACCTCACCATCTCTTGGTAACCTCTCGTTCTTAGTCACTCTAAACTTTCTCATAATAATTTGACAGGAAGAATTCCAATGAAGTTTGGGCAGTTAACGACACAGGGAGTACTCGACCTCAGCTATAATTTGCATTGTGGTTGCATTCCAAAAAAATTGCCTAATTGTACAAAAGCTACAATCGATCTGACTTACAACAAACAAGTTGATAGGGAGTATACCAACAAAATCCGGTCGTCTAGTCCAATTGGAGTAGCTCTGCTTGGAAAACAATAGTCTTACTGGAATTATTCCAACTTCTTTGAGCAACTGCACTTCTGTCTCGGGGTTGTCTGTTGGATACAACAATCTCAGTGGGCCAATCCCTTCAGTTTTGGTTTTTCTCAAAAAAATACCTTTTCTATATTTGGATGGCAACACACTAAGTGGAACTATTCCAACTTATTTGAGCAACTGCACTCCTCTTGAGGTGTTGTCCATGGGAGACAACAATCTCATCGGTCCAATCGCTTCAGTTTTGGATATGATCAGAAATTTATCTCTTCTCTACTTTGAATGCAATTCACTAAGTGGTAACATCCCTCCAAATGTTGGTAATTGTACTCAACTATGGTGTATTTCTTTTTTTCGCAACAACTTGAGTGGAAGAATACCAGTGGTACTTGGCTTGTTGCAAAATTTACAGTACTTGTATCTACAATCAAACAAATTGGAGAGCACCATTCCTCCATCTCTAGGAAACTACTCTTCTCTTGAAATTTTATTTTTGGGAGACAATTGGGCATTATCAGGTAAAATCCCACCTCAATTTGGTCACTTGAAAAATCTTGCTCAACTATCGATTTATGGCCTAGGTAATATTTCAGGTTCTATCCCTTCTAAAATAGGAAACTGCAGCAGTCTTGCATGGCTAGATTTAGGGGACAACGGAATTCAAGGAGTTGAAAATAATGAAGAAATTATGTATTATTCAAGAAAGTTTATTTCACAGTTGTGCATGTGCCCTAGATTAGGATCAGTTTCTATTTTTTAGGAGACATTTTTGATCTCCCTAAATTGATGTAAACCTATATATTTTGATTCCAAGATTAATGAATGTGTGTGGTACTGCCCAAGCAGTGTCCAGGTCCAACTTTCTCACCTATGAGTTACTAGTTTCAATATTTCAATTGTGTCTTCCATTTTTAAGATGGTATCAGAGCTGGTGAGCCTTGGTGGTTGAATTGAGTGCCTTAGTGGCAGAGTTAAGAGCCTTAGTGGCAGTGTGGAGCCTTGGTGGCTGAAGAATTGAGAGCCTTGGTAGCTGGAGAGAGGCGTTGTAGAGAGAGCCTCAGTGGAAAAGGAGTTGTTGTGAAATTCATGTTTTTCTTAATCTGCAAAGTCGACTCAGCGCGTTTTTCGACCCTCATTTATGTTTTGGTCAGCAACAAGTAGAACGACATTAAGGTTTGAATCTAGCACTTATGCCCAATTCCTTACACACATTGTCAAGAACACAAGCCATAAGCACGAACCTGATATCCTAATCTCGCATTGGTGCAGTGGTGAGTTGGATCGCGTGGTAGATCAAGGTGAGTTCGAAGATCGTTGGTGTCAACATTTCTTTGAAGCCAATATTGTGTAGGTTTTTTGTTGATGTCGGATTTTCATTGGGATCAGAGTCTACCTGTGTTGAAGTTCCGAGAGGATCGTTGTTGAGATCGTTGGCGCAATGTTCCAGTCTTCTTGTCTTTTTTTTAGGCCAGTTGTGAAAGTTGTGTTCCTATCTATGATCTTGTATGCATTGAGGCATGTTGAAGGATTTTGTGGTTATAGTTGGTGATTGTGTTATGTATCGGTGGATATCTCTAGCAATTCGACGAAGCAAGGTGTAAACGTGACAATAATTGAAGAGTTTGCCCGATAGTTGAATTAACCAAACATTCAAAAGTTTAGAGTTGACCTTCATTAAATACTATAAGGTGAAACGAGCAGTGGAGTAGTGTAGTCATTTCCACTGCCAATGATGATATCCTTTGCTGACCATATCGACTATAACCAAGATCGCATTTTTTTAGGCCGAGATCACTCGAGATTTCTTTCTGAAGTCGAAGATCACTTGATGCTATCTAATAAGCTCGAGATTTTTTTTTGAAGCCGACTTCGTTGCATTAGAGGCCAAGATCGATTCAATTGTAATTTGATGCAGCTTTTGGGTGCATTTTTGGTAGTGCTTTGATGCCCTAGTGGTCGAGATCGCCAGTAGAGCTTTGGTGATCGAGATCGTTGGTGTAGTATTAGTGTTATTTTTTAAATAATCTCTATCGATTGTTGGAGATTGAGAATTTTGTGGTGGATCCATAGATTGATCCTGCACAATGAATAATCACATGGAATAAGTGTATCGAAATGAGAGAAATAAGCTCGATGGGTCAAATTACACCAATTGGAAATTTAAATTGCAGACACTACTCGAGGGTTCGAGTGCGTGGCAAATTAAAAATTGGGATGAAGAGAAACTGACTACATTCGGAGGAGGAATAGTCGTATAAAATCAATATTGGAAGAAGAGGGAAAACAAAGTGAAGGTGTTGCTGAAAATGCAAGTAAAAGACAACATCATCCCTCACATCAGAGAGTGAAAATCTGCCAATGATATTTGGGTGACTCTTAAGGACCTATATGAGATAAAGAATACAAATCACCTGTTGTTTCTGAAGAGTAAGATACTCTCTATCAAAATGGAAGAGAATGAATATGTTGTTGCACTCATCTCTCAGATCAAAGGGGTGAGAGACAAGCTGGGGGACATATGAGAGAAAGTGTCCAACACTGATCTTGTCTCGATTACCATAAATGGTATGAATGATGATTATCAATTGTTTATTACAAGGCTGAAAACAAGGGAGAAAGCTCCCACCTTTGAAGAGTTGACAAGGATCTTGATGCAAGAAGAAGAGAGGCATATGAGTCTAAAGCCTCAGAATGCAGATCTCGCATTGATGGCGAAGAAAAATTCTTTTAGAGGGAAACCAAGAGCAGGACAGAAAAGTGGTGGTACACCACAGAAAAATCCATTCCAAGATAAGTCATCAACTAGAAATGATTCAAGAATCAAGTGTTTTTATTGTGGTAAAATTGGTCACATTGCTAGAAATTGTTACAAAAAGAAGATTGATGAAACCAGACATGGACATAAGAAGCATGCAGTGCAATTTGCTCACGAAAATCAGAATCATGACCTCAAATTGTTTTTGTTTGATTTTTCTCTCTCTGTTGAGAGTGATGAGGCTGAAACTTGGTTTGTGAATTCTGGAGCATCCACTCATATGACAGGAAATAAGCACTGGTTTGAAAGTTTTAAAGCGACCAGCAGTGGTGCTAACATCTACCTTGGTGATGAAAGAGCATACCATATTAAAGGGTATGGATATATTCCTATGATATTTCCTGATGGTAATATCAGGTGCATACAGAATGTCATGTATGTACCGGGCATTAGAAAGAATTTGATCTTTGTCTCCATGATTTAGGATTAGAACTTGAAAGTGGAATTTTTCAAAACCTATTGTGTTATAAAGGATTTGCTGGATCATCAGAAGCCAGTTGCATTCGGAATACAAGTTCAAGGCATGTATAAGTTGAATGTTACAAGCGTGCCACATCAAGATTTAAATTAAACAATGATGACAACAGAGAATATTTGGCATCAAATATTTGGACACATCAATATTCATGACCTATTGCTGCTACAGAAACAAGGTATGGTTAATGGACTTCATGTTTTAAGAAATGCACATGTTGATTGTGAAGGATGTGAACTTGGAAAAATGCATAGGGATGAATTTCCCTCAAGTTTAAATAGGAGAAAGAGAGATATACTCAAACTTGTGCACACTGATATATGTGGACCGATGCAGATAAGGTCCGTAGGTGGAGCTTATTATTTTTTGTTATTTGTTGATGATTGCACAAGATATACCTGGGTATATTTTCTCAGAAAGAAAAATCATACTTTTGAATATTTTAAAGAATTTAGAATTATGGTTAAAAAGCAGAAAGGGAAAGTCATCAAAATTCTCCACTCAGATCAAGAGGGAGAGTAAGAGCTTGGAAACTTCATCAAATATTGCAGGGATCATGGAATAATTCAACAGTTTACAGTACCCCACACTCTACAACAGAACAAGGTTGCAGAGACAGAACAGAACTCTGGTGGAGTGTGCACACAACATGTTGAAAGGTAAGAACCTATATAATGGATTTTGGGCAGAAGTTATTGATATTGTAGTCTATTTAAAGAATAGAAGTCCAACTAAGAGTCTTGATCTCAAGAATCCATTCGAGGTTTTATATGGTTGTAAGCCTGTAGTCAGTGATTTAAGAGTATTTAGTTCAAAAGCTTTTGCACATATTCCTAAGGAGGATAGGAAGAAATCGGATGTCAAAGCCATAAAATTGAAAATTTGTAGGATATTGTTTCAGAGTTAAAAGCATATACATTGTTTAATAAATCCACTTACAAGGTTTTTGCGAGAAGAGAGGTTATATTGCATGAACAGATTCATGGAGGGAACAAAGAAAAAAGCTATGAGGAGTGGCACATGCCTTTACTGATTGATGATAGCAATGATGAAGCCAAAGACATCCATGTGTAGGAGAAACAGTAAAAGAAAAATCTAGTGATGCTGGTACAATTAGCAATCCAAGTCCATTCCGGGGTGAGCAAGGAAGATTTGAGGCAAGTCCGCTACCAAAGAGATTAGGTAGGTAGACTCACTTTCCAACGAGGTATAAAAACTATGCTCTTATGAATAGTATTTTAAATGTTGTTGAGCCCATGAATTATAATGAAGCAAATCAATATGATGAATGGAGCTCAGCTATGAAAGAAGAATATGAGTCAATAATTAAAAACAAAACCTGGGAATTATTTGAACTGCCAGAAGGGAAACAATCCATAGGTTGTAAATAGTTATATAAACCTAAGTTCAAAGCAGATGGTAGTGTAGACAAATATAAAGCTAGGTTGGTGGCTAAAGGGTACTCACAGAAAGAAGGGATTGATTATGAGGAGACCTTTGCTCCAGTAGCTAAGCTAAATACTATTAGAATGTTAATAGCTTTAGCTACAAAGAATCATTGGCGTCTACACCAGCTAGATGTGAAATCTGTTTTTCTAAATGGAGAATTGAAGGAGAAGGTATATTTAACACAAACTGGAGGGTTTATTAAACAAGAGCGGGAACATTTGGTCTGTAAATTAAAGAAGGCATTATATGGATTGAAACGGACACCTAGAGTTTGGTATGAAAAAATATAATCTTTCTTCTTGCAACATGATTATAAGAGAAGCAAAATTGACCCAAATCTGTATAACGTATTTGATTCAAAGGGGCATATTGTGTTGATTTCTTTATATGTTGATGATCTAATTGTTACTAGAAATGCCGATGAATTGATTAAAGAAATCAAAGTGCAGATGTCATATGCTTTTGAAATGAATGACCTTGGATAACTACATTATTTGTTTGGGTCTTGAGGGATTTTGGCCAGACATTTCTCACCCAAGGAAAGTATGTTAGGGGATTATTGAAGAAATTCAGAATGGATCAATGTAAAGTTGCCTCAGTACATATACAACAGAATGTTAAACTTCAGAATGATGATGGTTCTAAAGAGGTGGATGCTACATTGTACAGACAACTAGTTGGAATTCTGATTTATTTCACTACAACTAGACCTGACTTATCATTTTTAGTCAGTGTGTTGAGTCAGTTTATGTCAAAACCTATTGAGAATCATTGGGTGGCACCAAAAGGTGTCTTAAGGTATCTTCAAGGAACCATCAATTTTGGCATTAAATATATTGATTCTCTTGATGTTAAACTGATAGGTTATTTAGATTCAATGTGGGCTAGAAATTTGGATGATAGAGGATCCATAAAATTTTATGCTTTCAATGTTGTGTCTGAGGTCATTTCTTGGAGCAGTAAGAAGCAGAGTAATGTATCCTTATCTTCAGCAAAAGCAGAGTATCAAGTTGTATGTGCAGCCACTTATGAAGCAATTTGGTTGAGGATACTTCTTCATGATGTTGGAGTAGAACAAAAAGATGCTACAATGATTAAATGTGACAGCCAAAGTTCAATCAAGCTGGAAAATAACCCTGTGTTTCATAAAAACAAAAAACATATTAATACTCAGTTTCACTTTGTTAGAGAAAAGATTCAGTCTAAAGAATGTTTTATTGAATATTGTAACAACTGTGATAATGCAACATATATCTTCACGAAGCCCCTTGGGAAGATTAAATTTGAATTATCTAGGGAGATGTTAGGTGTACAAGTGAACCCTTTCTCCATTAAGGGGGAGAGTTGAAAATAATGGAGAAATTATGTACTATTGGAGAAAGTTTGTTTCACAATTGTGTGTGTGTCCGAGATTAGGATTAGTTTCTATTTTCTAGGAGACAATTTTGATCTCCCTGAATTGATGTAAACCTATATATTTTGATTCCAGGATTAATGAATGTGTGCGGTACTACCCAAGCAGTGTCCAGGTGCATCTTTCTCACTTGTGAGTTGCTAGTTTCAGTATTTCAATTTTGTCTTCCATTTTTAACACAAGGCTCCATGTTTACACGCTTATTTGGGCTTCCCCTCTCTACCCTAAATCTGGCTAAAAATAACATGATGGGTAGCATACTTGAAACTATTGGCAATTTTAGTAGCCTCATTTACCTAAATATTGGTCAAAGTGACTTCATTGATAACATACCATAAGCTATCGAAAAATTGAGAGAGTTGACCTTCTTAAATTTAGGGGAAAACAATCTAACTAGCAAAATCCTTGAGGGCATTTGATCCAGGTCCGGGTGTGATGAAGAACCCTTCCAAGACCTTTTACTTTCGTGATGTGTTAAATTGCATTTTTAAAAGAACATAAGTGAATACATGTGCATGTTGTACAGAAGAGGAACATGTCAATCATCAACACATGAAATAACAAGATGTTGATAATGGAGTTCGTCCAGGAGGGACTACATCTCTGGGCCCCGGTGTCAATATGGTGTAGGCCGCTACATTAGGTGTTGTCAATAATGATGATGCACACAAGAGATGATGTCGCGATCATATAAGGAAAAATGCCCTCACGTAGGAGCGGCTCTAAGAGATGTTCCACTACAGGAACTCTCAGTCAAAAGGCTCCTATCATTGTGACACAAAACTCATGCATGATAAGCATCCCACCAACATGGCGTAAAAGGGATGTCAAAACAAACATGCATGGTGAGACATGAGTATCCCATCAACATACAACAAAGGGGATCTCAAAACACAACATGATGAGTCATGACAACAAGTACATCACGTAGGCGATTCTGCGTCACATCAAGCAGGAATCATAAAAATGAGTAAGAAACATGATCTTGCATCAATCAACAACAAGGATCTGTGCAACATAATGCATAAAGAAGAAGTACATGAACACATCATACACCTCACAACTAGGGTCGATTTGAAGAATCAGATGTTAAACTACTGAAGCTGTTTAGACCATCGATCTCACGGCATCGATCGCATGAAAATGACTTCTCGCACATGAATGTGGACATCTACACTGGTACTTAGAAAAGTGGCTGGAAAATAAAATAAGAGAATAACAAATCTGAATGCACCATCAGATTTTCGGCGTTGATTAAGGCAAAATCGACTGTCCAAAATCCAAATTCTGAGAAGTTGAGAATCTGGGACTCAAGGAACCTTTTAAATTCTCCCAGGATTGCTCAAAGATTCTGCTCCATGGGTGGACTATAAATCTGCAACTCAAATGGCAAATATGATCTCGCCATTGTGATCCCTGCGAAAAACTGTGAAAAACGAGTATAAACTTGACTATATTCTGACATGGAGAAAAATTACCTCCACGGGAAAATTTCAAGGCTCATGGTTCTGCTCCCTATTTTTGTAGTGATCATGGTTACACCTTCATCCTGAAAATGGCCAAAAAATGCAAAACTATGATGGAGAAATGGATAGGGCCATTGCATTCATGGTGACGAGAGGTGTTGAATCCATCTAAAATTTGTCAAATTCTAACAAAGTGAAAATTCAGTGCTCTTGCAAAATTCATGGTTCCTGCATTAAAAATTAATTAATTCGCCTCAATTTCCGTACCTGATCCTTGTTCCTCCATCTCTACCTCGAACTACATGCAATGGTAAAATTTTGGGTTTATATTAAAATTCACCGGCGGATTACCCAAAGAGGGTGGTTGGCGTAATGGCAATAAATAGGTTTGGTTGAGGAGGGGTTGGGTGGTCAAACCTTGCCCCTCCTATTTTTTCCCACAAGATCGGTTTTAAAACCCAAACTTATATAACACGCGTTTATTAATGGTCACATACTGTTTACGGTTGGGCACATAATAGTTTTGTGCTAATGCATTAACGTTTTTGGGGCCACCCGCTTGGGTGTTGGTCAAATTATAGGACACTTAAACGTGCCCCACAAGCCAACTTTGACCAAAACTTCGACTGGGTCGTTCTCCCTTATATGAGCTCGGATTGACGAACTGTTCACACCTCCATGGTCAAGACGACGAGATCTATGCTCTGGTCCTAGGTTGAAGTCATTCTGAGCACTTTGATTTTTGAGCATTCATAAACCCTCTTTGTCCTGTGTGTCTCTCTGGAGCCACCTGGATCAGCATTGCCACTCTAAACAAACTTGAACAACCTTTTTTAAATAAAAATTATTTTACATCTACAATTCCAAAAGGCACAGGAAAGCTTCATTCTCTTACAAAATTATTTTTGAATTTAAACAATATTTCTAGGAGCATTCCTGAAAGTATTGGTGATTTGGTTTCACTTCAACAATTGGATATATCTCGAAATAAGCTAGAGGGACCAATCCCTGATCATATTGGCCAATGTGTGGGATTAGAAGTGTTAGATTTGTCCAAAAACAAGTTGAATGGAAATATTCTTCCATCTCTAGGCAATTGTAAATATATGAGAAATTTATTACTCCCGCAGAACAACTTGTCAGGGATAATGCCACCAACTTTAAGTAAATGTTCTTTACAAAGGTTGAAGGTGTCCGAGAACAATCTTGGTGGAAAACTAGAGATATGATTTCCAGATTCCATTCAAATTCTCTCTGCTTATGAAAATAATCTCATTGGGACTTTTCCTACTTCTTTGCCCCAATGTATTCAGCGTCAACTGTTAGATTTACGAAAAAATAAATTAACAGGTTAGCTACCTGGCTACCTTGTAACTTTCTATGAATTGATAGTTTTAAGTGTGGGTTATAATAAGCTTCGTGGTGTTATTCCTTCCAACATCTCAAATCTTGTCAAATTACAAGTGTTGGATTTGTCCAACAATAAAGTTAATTGAAGCATACTATCCAATCTAGAGAGACTTAAGGGATTCAAAACCCTTGGGTCTTCTGATCTAAGTAGTAATACATTGTATGAGGATCTTAAAATTGTCATCAAGGTATTTGAGTATACTATAACATATGTGTTGGCTACAAACACGATATTGGACTTGTCTAGCAATAATATTAGGGGGGAAATACCTCCAAGCATAGGAAATTTGAGTAGCTTGAGGTTGTTGAATTTCTCAAGTAATCAATTAGAATGGAAAATACGTACATCTCTTGTTGCGATATCTACTTTGGAACAATTGGACTTGTGAAAAACAAAATTGAGTGGAGAGGTTCCTCAAGAACTATCTTATCTAGCCATGCTAGCATATTTGGATGTTTCAACTAACGCACTCTGTGGAAAAATCCCACCAGGAATACAATTTTCCACTTTAAATGTTGCTTTATTTCAAAGAAACAAGTGTTTATGTGGTTTTCCTTTACAAACATGCAAGGAAAAAGAAAAATATGCCTCAAAAAACCACAGGTGCAAATGGAAGTATTAGCCAAGGATGGTTAAGCCATTTGGACAAACATAAAGTGGAAGTGGAAGTGTTAGTGTTAGCCAAGGATGGTTAAGCCATTTGGAAAACTATATGTCATTGAATGCACTTGGTTAAGAAGGAGTGGGACTTGGATCATGTGGGGTTTTCTTTGTGATGGTACTATGGAATAAATTTAGAGATTGGGTGGTGCCTCCAACAACAACAAAACGATTTTATGGACTGTACAAATTTCCTAAATAGTGTGTACTAAGCCAATGTAATTCATTCTACCGAGTGTACTATGGACTGTACAAATTTTCTAAATAGTGTGTACTAGGCCAATGTAATTCATTCCACCCAGTGTACATCAATTTCTGTGATGAAAGTTAAAGTACAAGATATAAAAGAAAATAGTTTTTCATATTGTTAAATCATGTCCTTAGTATTCTTGTGTTTTAAAGTACTTGAAATTGTATCCTATTGTGAACTACTTGAAGTTGTAAAAAACATCTACCGAGATGAATCCTCAAACAAATACTTCCATTGTTAGATGTTATTGGTGCCTGCTGCATATAATCCTCGTTTAAATAAATGTAACATGATATTTTCATTTTACATCTTTCATAAAGAAACGTTTGAACAATTCCTTTTGCCAAAACATTTCTTTTGAAACGAATTTTTGAAGATATATCCACACGATATAGTTACATGCCTATATTTTTGGAATTAATGTTTGGACGCAATTTTACAGCATTGTTTTAGTCACTGCCGATGTTTGGTTACTTATGTCTAGCTTTCTCTGCGTTGCGCTAAGAATTTGACAAAATATATGAATTTCTATTTAAGGAATACACAATTCATTTGGAATTCCGTAAGATTGTTTGTTCTCATCAAAGCTTTGCTTCTACTTAGTTTTTGCACTCAATTATACCCAACTTGTTGATTGTTATTGTCCCCTAAAGAATGAGCTTCATACAATGGATTATAATATAAAATATGAACATAAATGAGTTATACACGTTACAGGAGCATTAACAAATTTGTTTTTGTTTTTTATTATTTTTTGGAAAATGAATTGTGGCCGCTAAGTAACTGGCATACCCACCTTCTCGTTCCAGATTCCACACTAAAGCACCATCCAATTCTTAAAGAATCATTGCACAATTTAAGAATTTAACAAAAGTTTAAAGTATTGTAAAAGTTCCTTTTCTGCAATGTAATTATTTGGAATCTCTGTGAAAAAGATAATTTGGGGGAGATTGCTAATTACAACAGAATAATTTTTCCAGATGCATCTTTTTCAAGAGGAAAAAACGGTATCTTTCATTATAAAAGAAAGTTACATATGATTTTCTCCATTTACTACCTGTTGTACGAAAACAGTTACATAAATCTATTGTGTCTTAAATTTTTGACAATATCTATCTCTCTATACTATGTTGTGTCTATCTCTATGAGGACAACTTCTATTTTTCCCTTTCACATAAAGGTAACTACCTCTAAGTAGATGTCAAAAACACAAAATACAATATTTGTTTGCCACGATGTATACCACATATAGAAATTTGAAATAGCAATTTATATCTCATGAGACTCTCTTCGTATGACTTCCCATCATATCATGATATATCCAGTTCGCTAGAGACATCCATTTTCAAAACCCAGAAAGCTGATCTTCCCACTTGTGCATTGCATCCTTCTTTTGACAATAAGTATGCCTCACTATTTTGTTCTTTGTAGATATGGGAAATAGAAATCCTTCTGAATTCATTAATCAATACCCTGATCTTGCTTTTTCAGTTAAAACACTAAGAAGTCTCCAATTTATATCTTTCACTTGCCCATTCAACAACCACCTTGGAGTCTCTGAATATGATGACATCCTCAACTCCAAGCCATTTGGAACAATACAAGACTCCCCACAATGCAAGAAGTTATGCCATGGTGTTGGATCCTTTACTGCTAAATCAAACAAAATGGTAAAAGTCTTAGGGCCCTAATGGATGGCCATCCTAGTGACACATGATCTGAAAGATGTGGCCCCATCGAAAAAACCGACTAGATAGTAGGTCCACACGGTCCTTGGATGTCGATTTCAATGTGGTGTCTTGTCCTCATGGAGACCATATTCCTTAAAAAATGTTGAAAGATTAATGCATGTCCTCCTCACATCTTGTTGCAATCGCTAAAAAATGCAGGTGTTCCTTTCCCTGCATAATCCCCATAGCACAAAAAATGGAAAATGCCTATGAGACTTGTATTCAACAAACCACTGCCTTAGACATGTCCCAATGTTGGTTGTATCCTATCTTGTTTTGAAGTTCAGAACGTTGAGCACCCCGAACCACACTGACATCAAAAAGAGACACACTGCAGGAAAATATGGTTAACATCTACTTGAGCCAAACATAAATTGCACCTATCCGGGCCATGGAATCCCCTCTTGATAAGGTTATCCCATGGTGATCCCATGTCAGAATTATGTTGTGAACCACAAACCATACAAAACATTTGAGTTTCTATGGCATATTCCACTTCCATGACCTGTTGAACCAACTATAGCGAAGATCCGCAAATGAAACCTGTTTAATTATGGAGTATGCTTCATTTACCTTAATCTGAACTTTTTGGAATCCACCACACCAAGTCATTCTGTCTTCTTTTGGAGTCAACAATATCCCTGCTAACTTCAATTGTAATATATATTCTTTACATTCTTCAGCAAGCTGTCCCATTAGACCCAAATCCCCAATTTCTTTCCAAGAGGTTGTATGCGGCAATGTCTCAAGTGTACTACTATATCCTTTAGAACATATGTACTCAATTCATGTAAAAAAGAAATCAGGGATAAAGATAGAGTATGATTACCTTCCACTCCAATGAATTTGTCCAATCTGATTTCCGGAAGAGATCCTAAGCCGATTTCCCATCTTAGGTTCCCAAGGAACCAATGTTTTGTTTGCAATGGGCTTCTCTAAGATTGCAAAATTGCCTTAGGATCAGGAGTTCCCTCTCTTATCCATCCGTATAGTTCCTTCCTTTTAAGATATTTAACTTTGACGATCCGATGCCATAATCCATCACCGCAAACTGCCCTCCATTTTTTTTTTAGAAATAAGGTCAGATTAAAACATTTTGTATCTTTGAAACCCCATCTACGTTCATCTACCTGACTAGCCAACGTCTCCCTACGGACAAGGTGGATTTTCCTATCGGAACCAGCAACAGCCCATAGAAAATGAATAATGATAAAGTTGATCCTATTTACAATACCCTTCAACAATTTGAATATATGGAGATGCTTTTTAAAACAAATTCAATCATAATAATTCTGCCTCCCAGTGATAACCACTTATGAGACCATAAGTCTAGCATCTTCTCAAATTCCTGAGATAACCCGCCCAATTCTTTGTTTTCATAACCATTTGGCTTCAAGAAGAAACTAAAGTACTTAAACCCTCCATCTAAAGATTCGACTGGACATCAAACAAAGATGAAATCTCCTTCATCGCTGCCCCCTCAGGGTTTTTCGATATTAGGAATGACTTAATATTGTTCATTAACAGACCCGACACCACTTCGAAAGATCTTATAATCTCGAATAAATACTTCCATTCATTGAGAACCACCTTCCCAATTGAAAACACATCATCCACGAACATAAAGTGTGTAAGGGAAATGCCATTTATCAACCTGCATCTTGTAATGATACCCCTTTTGCTTGCATCTGAAATTCGTCTACTTAATCTATCATTCACCAACAAGAACAGGAGAGGAGATAGGGCACATCCTTGTCTAATACCTTGAGATGCCTCGAAAAAAATTGTATGGAGGCCATTGATGATGACCGCATAATTAATAGACGATATACAAGTCGTGATCCACTCCACCATATGTGCACCAAGACCGATCTTAATTAGGATCATTCTCAAGAATTCCAGGTCGACACAATCATAGGATTTATAATATCTATCCTCATTAAGCAAGCTTCAATCCGACGGGTCTTGATGGAGTGTATACATTCTTGTGCAATGCAAATTGCATCATGAATTTTTCGGTGTTCTAGAAAGCCAAACTATTCAACAGAGACGATATTTGACAATGATGGCTTGATCTGATTTGCAACGGTCTTGGATATCAACTTATAGATTATATTGCACAATAACATTGGACAAAAGTCTGAGAAGGTAGAGGGCTTCATGACCTTAGGTATTAGTGCAATGAAAGTTGACAATACTAAGATTTTTTTTAAGCATAGTCTAAACATGCTACAATTTTGCCCATAAAAAGATAGAAATTTCGACATGATTTTTAAAGAATATGATATAAAAATTTTAAAATTTAGACTACAGCTATCAAAGTTTAAAATTTTAGATACCTTAAAAGCTTTTAATAATGCTAAATCCATTTTTAACCTAAAAAAAATATGTAAATTTTTTCAAAATATAACCAAAATTTCCATAACTTTAAAAACAACAAAAACATAAACATTAAACACTTAAACTACACCATTAAAATCAAGTCATTACCTTACACCATTAAAATCAAGTCATTACCTACCGCTCACAAGATTTAAAACGGGCCATCAAAATATCAATCGTTTCACTTCAATAAACAATTAAAGTCAAGTCATTACAGACAGTACGACAAATGCGATGATAGCGAGTCACGACATTTTCTTGAAATTTGTATCCGCGTTTGTCGGCCACTCAATACGCCCTTAGTCTTCATTCATTATGCGAGTTAGTCGGCCACTCAATTTGTATGCGAGTTAGTCATGTCAAGATTTCACGTCAATAAACAATTAAAGTCAAGTCATGCGATGATACCCACTACGCCCTTCCTCTTCATTGATTAAAGTCAAGTCATGACCCACAACTCACGATCTGAAGAACGGTACGGCAGGCTGTCATAGTACCTACATACCATTCAAGTCAATGTCTTCATTCATAAAAGTCAAGTCATGACCCACAACGCACGATCTGAAGAACGGTACGGCAGACTGTCATACTGAGATTTATTAGTTTTTCACACGTCATGATAAGACTCTTTATCTTTTAAATCTTACTCGGAGATGACTTCCATTAGAAGAAGAATTATTAGTTTATATGATTTAAACACTGAAGAATTATTATTATTATTTTAAATGGTATAGTAAAATAATATTAGATTAAATAATTTATTAATATTTAAAAACTAATATATATATATTTTGAATATTAAATTACATATTGAAAATAAAATTACAATGAATATATTTTAGATGGTTAAAATTCATAAAAATAAAAGAAATCAATAAAATTAAATTCATAAATATATTTAAAATATGAAATTAAATTATATAAATTTTATTAGGTAAAATAGATGAATTTTCTAAATCATTGTTTAAACAATAAATTTCTTTTGGAAGATTTTTTAATCAAATTTATTTAAAATTCAAATTGTAATATATATATCACAATAAAAATATATAGATATAAATAATAGCTATAAATTAAGATCTAGTTTACCATATAAATTAAATTGGTAAATTCCCATAGGTATCAATCCATAAAAAAATCAAAATACTTATTTCATTGTACATTTCAAGTTGCTAAAATAAATTAAATAAATGACAAAAATTAACTAATTATAACATTAATAATAATAAAAAGAATGAATATATTAATATATAAGTTCAACATATATAGATTAAAAAATTATAAGAATATTATTCATCATGAAGATTAACAGCCCATTTTATTATGAAGATTATTAATATGTAAATAAACTTTGTTACAATACCATGAGCCAATATCATAACTTATCAATACAAATTCATAATTCCTTTCATATGATACTCCGTTCATATGACATTTTTTTAATTAATGAATTTAATTAAAAGAAAAAAAAGGCATACTACTTTGAAAATAAATCTCACCATTTGTGTATACTATTATGAGTAGTCTAAAATATCTTATGGATGTTAAATCTCTACCATCCACCTAATAATCTTTGATAATTAAATTTATCAATACTATGGGTCAATACCATGGCTTATCAATACCACATACCCAAAAGAAATAACTCATTTCACAATCAAAATATTTTATGAATAATTTATTTTAATTTTATTTAATATTTTTTCAATTAAATCTAAAAAAAAAGTTATAATCACTTTTGAGATATATCTAAACTCTCTATCTTCACTAAATATTCCATAAATATTAAATCAAGGTTTTAATAAAATTAAAAATGAGAATCCTTTTATATATAAAGATGTCAAATTTCTATGATATAAATAATATTATTAAGAACTCCCATAAATTCGTCTCTCAATGTTAATAGATTAAGAATTGAGATGAATCTATACTAATAATTAATAATAGTAATTTAAAATAAAATTATAATTTAGTTAATTTTTAAAATGTTTTTAAATTTTGAAAATGTGAGATGTCTAAATGTTTTTTATTCTTATCAGCATTTTTCAGCAATTTAATTTCTATAATTGTGTTAGTTAATAATAATATTAAATATACAATTCCATTACATGTGTGCACTGAAATTATATTTACACATAAAAAATTACAAATTTACAAATGAAATTTTCTCTTGGTTAAATTGCTTAGATGATTAAAAAAATTCAAATACGATACATTATTAATCAAAGAAAATAAAAATAAAAAAAGCTCAAATTTATGTAATTTCAATATTATTCCAATGGCCAAATACTAATTCATAAATTTAATAAATTTATTAAATATAAGATCATTTATATATATATATATATATATATATATAATATATATATATATATATATATATAGAGTGATTATGGATTATGTTAAGTTCACACCTTCGGTCAATGGTTTAACTTACCAATAAAATTCAAGGTGGAATATTATTGATTGAACCCGTTACCCGACTCCACTAGGTTTTTGTCACTAAAAACGAACGGGATTGTTTGACTGTTAAAGAAACCATTATTCAAAGAGATGATAGAAGATCCATAAAATTTTATGCTTTCAATGTTGTGTCTAAGGTCATTTCTTGGAGCAGTAAGAAGCAGAGTAATGTATCCTTATCTTCAGCAAAAGCAGAGTATCAAGTTGTATGTGCAACCACTTATGAAGCAATTTGGTTGAGGATACTTCTTCATGATGTTGGAGAAGAACAAAAAGATGCTACAGTGATTAAATGTGACAGCCAAAGTTCAATTAAGCTGGGAAATAACCCTGTGTTTCATAAAAACAAAAAACATATTAATACTCAGTTTCACTTTGTTAGAGAAAAGATTCAGTCTAAAGAATGTTTTATTGAATATTGTAACACTTGTGATAATGCAACATATATCTTCACGAAGCCCCTTGGGAAGATTAAATTTGAATTATTTAGGGAGATGTTAGGTGTACAAGTGAACCCTTTCTCCATTAAGGGGAGAGTTGAAAATAATGGATAAATTATGTACTATTGCAGAAAGTTTGTTTCACAATTGTGCGTGTGTCCGAGATTAGAATTAGTTTCTATTTTCTAGGAGACAATTTTGATCTCCCTGAATTGATGTAAACCTATATATTTTGATTCCAGGATTAATGAATGTGTGCGGTACTACCCAAGCAGTGTCCAGGTGCATCTTTCTCACTTGTGAGTTTCTAGTTTCAGTATTTCAAATTTGTCTTCCATTTTTAACACAAGGCTCCATGTTTACAGGTTTATTTGGGCTTCCCCTCTCTACCTTAAATCTGGCTTAAAATAACATGATGGGTAGCATACTTGAAACTATTGGCAATTTTAGTAGCCTCATCTACCTAAATCTTGGCCAAAGTGACTTCACTGATAGCATACCAGAAGCTATCGAAAAATTGAGAGAGTTGACCTTCTTAAATTTAGGGGAAAACAATCTAACTAGCAAAATCCCTGAGGGCATTTGATCCAAGTCCGGGTGTGATGAAGAACCCTTCCAAGACCTTTTTCTTTCGTGATGTGTTAAATTGCATTTTTAAAAGAACATAAGTGAATACATGTGCATGTTGTAGAGAAGAGGAACATGTCAATCATCAACACATGAAATAACAAGACGTTGATAACAGAGTTCGTCCAAGAGGGACTACACCTCCGGGCCCCAGTGTCAAGATGGTGTAGGCCACTGCATTAAGTGTTGTCAATAGTGATGATGCACACAAGAGATGATGTCACGATCATACAAGGAAAAATTCCCTCACGCGGGAGTGGCTCTAAGAGATGTTCCACTACAGGAACTCTCAGTCAAAAGACTCCTATCAGTGTGACACAAAACTCATGCATGATGAGCATCCCGCCAACATGGCATAAAAGGTATGTCAAAACAAACATGCATGGCGACACATGAGTATCCCATCAACATACAAAAAAGGGGATCTCAAAACACAACATGATGAGTCATGACAACAAGTATATCACATAGGCAATTCCGCGTCACATCATGCAGGTATCATAAAAATGAGTAAGAAACAAGATCCTGCATTAATCAACAACAAGGATTTGTGTAGCATAATGAATAAATAAGAAGTACATGAACACATCATATACCTCACAACCAGGGGCCATCTGAAGAATCGGATGTCAAACTGTTGAAGCTGTTCAGACCATCGATCGCATGAAAATGACTGCTCGCACATGAATGTGGACATCTGCACTGGCACTTAGAAAAGTGGCTGGAAAATAAAATGAGAGAATGACAAATCTGAATGCACCATCAGATTTGCGGTGTTGAGTAGTGAAAAATTGACTGTCCAAAATCCGAATTTTGAGAAGTTGAGAATCTGGGACTCAAGGAAAATTTGATCTCGCCATTGTGATCCCTGCGGAAAACTGTGAAAAACGAGTATAAACTTGATTATATTCCGACATGGAGAAAAATTACCTCCTCGAGAAAATTTCAGGCTCATGGTTCTGCTCCCTATTTTTGCAGGGATCATGGTTCCACCTTTGCCCTGAAAATGGCCGAAAAATGCAGAACTATGATGGAGAAACTGATAGTGCCATTGCGTTCATGGCGACGAGAGATGTTGAATCCATATAAAATTTGTCAAATTCTAACAAAGTGAAAATTCAACCCTCTTACAAAATTCATGGTTCCTGCATTAAAAATTAATTAATTCGCCTCAATTTGCATACCCGCTCCTAGTTCCTCCATCTCTATCTCGAACTACATGCAATGGTAGAATTCTGGGTTTATATTAAAATTCATCGGTGGATTACCCAATGAGGGTGGTTGGTGAAGCGAACAAAGTTCCTTCTGAAGATTAATTACTCCAAAAGACTTGAAATATCAAAATATCCATTAAGGATATAAATATTATATTAAATAAAATGAATAAGAATGAATATGATAATTTACAAATGAGAACGAGAGGCTTGCTTATATACCAAGCAAGTGTCTCTTCATGAAGAGTCATGTCTTATTAGACATGCCTCTTCAACCTTAATTACTAGCTTAACTAACTATTATTTATGATTAATATCTTTTACATTATATTTATATTATTTATATATTTATTCGTTACATTGCCTTCTTCCTCAAAAAGCTTTGTCCTCAAAGCTTGTCGATGAAAAAAGGCTTGATCTCTTTTTCGGCTTTGAAAGTCTTTCTCTCTTGGAACAATCATCTTCGTCGATACAAGCTGATATGATCTTCTTAGTGACAAACAAAATTGTCGCACTGAGAAGGGATCAGACCATCC
Source organism: Pinus taeda (assembly GCA_000404065.3). Taxonomy (NCBI): domain Eukaryota; kingdom Viridiplantae; phylum Streptophyta; class Pinopsida; order Pinales; family Pinaceae; genus Pinus; species Pinus taeda. The sequence continues at coordinate 24,545 of APFE030744364.1, forward strand.
TAGACTAATCTTCTGTATAGCATTCTGATCAC
>APFE030744364.1:24596-44884 GCA_000404065.3 Pinus taeda
ATTATTTCTCCTATATATATTTTTCAAATATTCTCTTCTTTTTTTTTTTTTCAACAATTTATTATTATTTTTTCTATATATATAATATATATATATAGTATATATATTTTTATATGATATTCTCTTTCCTTTTTTTTTCTCTTTTTATATAATTTCTCCTTTAATTTTATATATATAGCTCTTTTTTTTTTTTAAATTTTTGTTTTTGAATATATTTAATTAATAATCCCTTTTGATACCTTTTTCAAACTTTATAATACTAATCCTTATATTTTTTTTATAAGCCCTTATATTTTTAATAAAGATACCTTTTCTATATATATATAACTCTTATTACTTCCTTTTAAAATCTTCAATTGACTTATACATTCACCGTTATATAATATTCCTCTCTAAAAAAAATACCTTTTCTTAGACTTTTCTAATTAATGTGCTTAGGGAATATAATTTAACCCTCCCGAACAAAGCAACCCTACCCTCGAGATAATTGGATTTGCTAATGTTGGAGAGTCACGAATTTTCAGGGTCACGATGTTCTCTCTCACCGTTCAATTTGAACAACGCTGCTCTTCTTATTGCACAAGCCAAAAAACTATTATCGACCAGAATTTTACTAAATGCCTTTTAAGGTATAGTGGTGGAACCCGATATTACAACTCAAACAGAGTTTGATTAATTTATGACTACAAGTGAAATCCTATTATCTCAAGCGTCACAATTTTTCTCAATAGTCATGACGTAAAGAATATAGTGGGTAACTTGATGCTCGGTTTAATTATTAGCGTAACCTCGAAATTTATGTAACCCTTCTTCCTGTTGTGGCTATCAAGCTGATATCCTGGTTTATGATTACAGATACGCTTTTGTAAGAGCCACGAATATATTGATGGTTGTGGTTTCAAGCGGTAGTGGCGGTAGGGTATGGGTAGCGATGCCGTGAGTGGGGGTGTTTTTAGAGATGGGGGCAACGTTGTGGTTAACAGGGTGGCACTGGACTATTTGCAGAACAATGGATATATAGCGTGGTAAATGTCTATGGTGGTGGTGGCATGGGTTAGTTACAATCAACAGTGGTGGCAAAAGTTTTAGTTGGGCAGCGACAGTGGAATTTTCTGTTGGACAATGGTGGCACGTTCAAGTGGTTGTGGCGTCGGCGGCCTGCTATCGAGCACCAAAGTTGTGGTGCCTGTCGATATATATATTTTTTCCGGTTTTTAATATGTATTTTTTTTTTATACTTCGAATTTATTTATTTATTTATTTTTTTATAATTTTTGTAAATGGCCAAAGGCCTAACAGTAGTATGGAGAATCTCCAGAAATTGGTAGCGAAACGCTTTAACGACAACGACGTTGACAAATTTGATGGTCAAGGACCTGGATCGAAGAGCGTGGCTCTGTGCAGCGATGAAGCAACCAGAGGATCGATTGCTCTGATACCAATGAAGCGAACAAAGTTCCTTTTGAAGATTAATTACTCCAAAAGACTTGGAATATCAAAATATCCATTAAGGATATAAATATTATATTAAATAAAATGAATAAGAATGAATATGATAATTTACAAATGAGAACGAGAGGCTTGCTTATATACCAAGCAAGTGTCTCTTCATGAAGAGTCATGTCTTATTAGACATGCCTCTTCACATTAATTACTAGCTTAACTAATTATTATTTATGATTAATATCTTTTACATTATATTTATATTATTTATATATTTTATTCGTTACAGTTGGCGTAATGGCAATACATAGGTTTGGTTGAGGAGGGGTCGGGTGGTCAAACCTTGCTCCTCCTATTTTTTCCCACAAGATGGGTTTTAAAACCCAAACTTATATAACGCGCGTTTGTTAATGGTCGCATATTGTTTATGGTTGGGAACATAATGGTTTTGTGTTAATGCATTAATGTTTTTGGGGCCACCCGCTTGGGGGTCGGCCACGTGGGCTGGGTGGGTTCGACCCCTGCCGGTCCCGTAACCCATGTGCTGACAACGTTATATATGGTGTGCTTAAGGTGGTTGGGGCATGGGCCGGGTCCACCAGAGGTGGTCCATGCCCACCCCCATTAGTACATGGGTGTTAATATTTATGCGGAGGAGGTTTCGAGGGTTCGGCGGGGTGATGGCCGCCGACCCTAAAAATATATATGGTTTTGATTATGGTTGCGGGAGGGCCAGCAGGGGTGATGGCCAGTTGGTCCCAAAAAAAATTATCATGTGACAAATCTTGGGGGTGGCGGGGGTGGTGGCCTTCCACTCATCTATATTTATATATATATAATTTATTATATTTATATATATATATTATATATATATTATATATAATATAGATAATTATATATAGTATATGGGGTCGCTCTAATTTTTGAAAATAAGGTCATTGTAAAATTACAAGGCGCAATTTTGACCGATTCCGGGGGCTAGGTTTATGCTTCGGGTCCGTCAAATTGTATGACACTTAAACCTGGCCCAGAGCCCAACTTTGACCAAAACTTTGACTGGCTCGTTCTCCCTCATACGAGCTCGGATTGATGAACCGTTTGCACCTCCACGATCAAGATGACGAGATCTACGCCCTGGTCCTAGGTCGAAGTCATTTTGAGCACTTTGATTTTCAAGCGTTCATAAACCCTCTTTGTCATGTTTGTCTCTCTAGAGCCACCTGGATCAGCATTGCCACTCTAAAAAAACTTGAACAACTTTTTTTAAATAAAAATTATTTTACATGTACAATTCCAAAAGGCATAGGAAAGCTTCATTCTCTTACAAAATTATTTTTTAATTTAAACAATATTTCTGGGAGCATTCCTGAAAGTATTGGTGATTTGGTTTCACTTCAACAATTGGATATATCTCAAAATAAGCTAGAGGGACCAATCCCTGATCATATTGGCCAATGTGTGGGATTAGAAGTGTTAGATTTGTCTAAAAACAAGTTGAATGGAAATATTCTTCCATCTCTAGGCAATTGTAAATCTATGAGAAATTTATTACTCCCGCAGAACAACTTGTCAGGGATAATGCCACCAACTTTAAGTAAATGTTCTACTTTACAAAGGTTGAAGGTGTCCGAGAACAATCTTGGTGGAAAACTAGAAAAATGATTTCCAAATTCCATTCAAATTCTCTCTGCTTATGAAAATAATCTCATTGGGACTTTTCCTACTTCTTTGCCCCAATGTAGTCAGTGTCAACTGCTAGATTTAAGAAAAAATAAATTAACAGGTTAGCTACCTGGCTACCTTGTAACTTTCTATGAATTGATAGTTTTAAGTGTGGACTATAATAAGCTTCGTGGTGGTATTCCTTCCAACATCTCAAATCTTGTCAAATTACAAGTGTTGGATTTGTCCAACAATAAAATTAATTGAAGCATACTATCCAATCTAGAGAGACTTAAGGGATTCAAAACACTTGGGTCTTCTGAACTAAGTAGTAATACATTGTATGAGGATCTTAAAATTGTCATCAATGGATTTGAGTATACTATAACATATGTGTTGCCTACAAACACGATATTGGACTTGTCTAGCAATAATATTAGGGGGGAAATACCTCCAAGCATAGGAAATTTGAGTAGCTTGAGGTTGTTGAATTTCTCAAGTAATCAATTAGAATGGAAAATACCTACATCTCTTGTTGGATATCTACTTTGGAACAATTGGACTTGGGAAAAACAAAATTGAGTGGAGAGGTTCCTCAAGAACTATGTTATCTAGCCATGCTAGCATATTTGGATGTTTCAACTAACGCACGCTGTGGAAAAATCCCACTAGGAATACAATTTTCCACTTTAAATGCTGCTTTATTTCAAAGAAACAAGTGTTTATGTGGTTTTCCTTTACAAACATGCAAGGAAAAAGAAAATCTGCCTCAGAAAACCATAGGTGCAAATGGAAGTATTAGCCAAGGATGGTTAAGCCATTTGGACAAACATAAAGTGGAAGTGGAAGTGTTAGTGTTACCCAAGGATGGTTAAGCCATTTGGAAAAATATATGTAATTGAATGCACTTGGTTAAGAAGGAGTGGGACTTGGATCATGTGGGGTTGTCTTTGTGATGGTACTATGGAATAAATTCAAAGATTGGGTGGTGCCTCCAACAACAACAAAACGATTTTATGGACTTTACAAATTTCCTAAATAGTGTGTACTAAGCCAATGTAATTCATTCTACCGAGTGTACTATGGACTGTACGAATTTTCTAAATAGTGTGTACTAGGCCAATGTAATTCATTCCACCCAGTGTACATCAATTTCTGTGATGAAAGTTAAAGTACAAGATATAAAAGAAAATAGTTTTTCATAACTATTAAATCATGTCCTTAGTATTCTTGTGTTTTAAAGTACTTGAAATTGTATCCTGTTGTGAACTACTTGAAGTTGTAAAAAAAAATTACCGAGATGAATCCTCAAACAAATACTTCTATTGTTAGATGTTATTGGTGCCTGCTGCATATAATCCTCGTTTAAATAAATGGAACAGGATATTTTCATTTTACATCTTTCATAAAGAAAAGTTTGAACAATTCCTTTTGCCAAAACATTTCTTTTGAAACGAATTTTTGAAGATATATCCACAGGATATAGTCACATGCCTATATTTTTGGAATTAATGTTTGGACGCAATTTTACAGCATTGTTTTAGTCACTGCCGATGTTTGGTTACTTATTTCTAGCTTTCTTTGCATTGCGCTAAGAATTTGACAAAATATATGAATTTCTATTTAAGGAAGACGCAATTCATTCGGAATTCCGTAAGATTGTTTGTTCTCATCAAAGCTTCGCTTCTACACAGTTTCTACACTCACTTATACCCAATTCTTTGACTGTTATTGTCCCCTAAAGAATGAGCTTCATACAATGGATTATAACATAAAATATGAACATAAATGAGTTATACATGTTACAGGAGCATTAACAAATTTGTTTTCGTTTTTTATTATTTTTTGGAAAATGAATCGTGGTCGCTAAGTAACTGGCATACCACTTTCTGGTTCCATATTCCACATTGAAGCACCATCCAATTCTTAAATAATCATTACACAATTTAAGAATTTAACAAAAGTTTAAAGTATTGTAAAAGTTCCTTTTTTGCAATGTAATTATTTGGAATCTCCATGACAAAGATAATTTGGGGGAGATTGCTAATTACAGTAGAATAATTTTTTCCAGTTGCAGCTTTTTCAAGAGGAAAAAATGGTATCGTTCATTATAAAAGAAAGTTACATATGATTTTCTCCATTTACTACCTGTTGTACGAAAACAGTTATATAAATCTATTGCGTCTTAAATTTTTGACAGTATCTATCTCTCTATACTATGTTGTGTCTGTCTCTATGCAACTTCTATTTTTCCCTTTCACATAAAGGTAACTACCTTTAAGTAGACGTCAAAAACACAAAATACAATATTTGTTTGCCACGATGTATACCACATATAGAAATTTGAAATAGCAATTTATATCACATGAGACTCTCTTCGTATGACTTCCCATCATATCATGATATATCTAGTTCGCTAGAGACATCCATTTTCAAAAGCCGGAAAGTTGATCTTCCCACTTGTGCATTGCATCCTTCTTTTGACAATAAGTATGCCTCACTATTTTGTTCTTTGTAGATATGGGAAATAGAAATCCTTCTGAATTCATTAATCAATACCCTGATCTTGCTTTTTCAGTTAAAACACTAAGAAGTCTCCAATTTATATCTTTCACTTGCCCATTCAACAACCACCCTGGAGTCTCTGAATATGATGACATCCTCAACTCCAAGCCATTTGGAACAATACAAGACTCCCCACAATGCAAGAAGTTATGCCCTGGTGTTGGATCCTTTACTTATAAATCAAACAAAATGGTAAAAGTCTTAGGGCCCTAATGGATGGCCATCCTAGTGACACATGATCTGAAAGATGTGGCCCCATCGAAAAAGCCGACTCGATAGTAGGCCCACATGGTCCTTGGATGTCGATTTCATTGTGGTGTATTGTCCTCATGGAGACCATATTCCTTAAAATATGTTGAAAGATAATGCATGTCCTCCTCACATCTTGTTGCAATCGCTAAAAAATGCAAGTGTTCCTTTCCCTGCATAATCCCCATAGCACAAAAAATGGAAAATGCCTATGAGACTTGTATTCAACAAACCATTGCCTTAGACATGTCCCAATGTCTGTCGTATCCTATCTTGTTTTGAAGTTTAGAACGTTGAGCACCCTGAACCACACCGACATCAAAAAGGGACACACTGCAGGAAAATATGGTTAACATCTACTTGAGCCAAACATAAATTGCACCTAACCGGGCCATGGAATCCCCTCTTGATAAGGTTATCCCATGGTGATCCCATGTCAAAATTATGTTGTGAACCACAAACCATACAAAAATTTGAGTTTCTATGGCATATTCCACTTCCATGACCTGTTGAACCAACTATAGCGAAGATCCGCAAATGAAACCTGTTTAATTATGGAGTATGCTTCATTTACCTTAATCTGACCTTTTTGGAATCCACCACACCAAGTCATTATGTCTTCTTTTGGAGTCAACAATATCCCTGCTAACTTCAATTGTAATATATATTCTTTACATTCTTCAACAAGGTGTCCCATTAGACCCAAATCCCCAATTTCTTTCCAAGATGTTGTATGCGGCAATGTCTCAAGTGTACTACTATATCCTTTAGAACATATATACTCAATTCATGTAAAAATGAAATTAGGGATAAAGATAGAGTATGATTACCTTCCACTCCAATGAATTCGTCCAATCTGATTTCTGGAAGAGATCCTAAGCTGATTTCCCATCTTAGGTTCCCAAGGAACCAATGTTTTGTTTGCAATGGGCTTCTCTAAGATTGCAAAACTGCCTTAGGATCAGGAGTTCCCTCTCTTATCCATCCGTATAGTTCCTTCTTTTTAAGATATTTAACTTTAACGATCCGATGCCATAATCCATCACCGCAAACTGCCCTCCAATTTTTTTATAGAAATAAGGTCAGATTAAAAAATTTTGTATCTTTGAAACCCCATCTACCTTCATCTACCTGACTAGCCAACGTCTCCCTACAGACAAGGTGGATTTTCCTATCGGAACCAGCAACAGCCCATAGAAAATGAATAATGATAAAGTTGATCCTATTTACAATACCCTTCAACAATTTGAATATATGGAGATGCTTTTTAAAACAAATTCAATCATAATAATTATGCCTCCCAGTGATAACCACTTATGAGACCATAAGCCTAGCATCTTCTCAAATTCTTGAGATAACTTGTCCAATTCTTTGTTTTCATAACCATTTGGCTTCAAGAAGAAACTAAAGTACTTAAACCCTCCATCCAAAGAGTTGATTGGACATCAAACAAAGATGAAGTCTCCTTCATCGCTGCCCCCTCAGGGTTTGTTGATATTAGGAATGACTTAATATTGTTCATTAACAGACCCGACACCACTTCGAAAGATCTTATAATCTTGAATAAATACTTTCATTCATTGAGAACCTCCTTCCCAATTGAAAACACATCATCCACGAACATAAAGTGTGTAAGGGAAATGCCATTTGTCAACCTGCATCTTGTAATGATACCCCTTTTGCTTGCATATGAAATTCGTCTACTTAATCTATCATTCACCAACAAGAACAGGAGAGGAGATAGGGCACATCCTTGTCTAATACCTTGAGATGCCTCGAAAAAAATTGTATGGAGGCCATTGATGATGACCACATAATTAATAGACGATATACAAGTCTAGTTGATCCACTCCACCATATGTGCACCAAGATTGATCTTAATTAGGATCATTCTCAAGAATTCCAAGTTGACACAATCATAGGATTTTATAAGATCTATCCTCATTAAGCAAGCTTCAATTTGACGGGTCTTGATGGAGTGTATACATTCTTGTGCAATGCAAATTGCATCATGAATTTGTCGGTGTTCTAGAAAGCCAAACTATTCAACGGAGACGATATTTGACAACGATGGCTTGATCCGATTTGCAACGGTCTTGGATATCAACTTATAGATTATATTGCACAATAAAGTTGGACAAGAGTCTGAGAAGGTAGAGGGCTTCATGACCTTAGGTATTAGTGCAATGAAAGTTGCATTCACTACTCTTGTTACCCTACATAATCTTTGGGACTCTACCAAATCTGTAAGATCATCGAGCATTATGTCCTGGAAGTGAATATATAGTTCCATGGTCCAGTCGTCTGGTCCTGGACTCTTACCTCTTTCCATTTCTTTCAGGACCGCAAGAACCTCATCCTTTGTGATCAATCTCTCCATTCGATCTTTTCCCTCCTCATCAACCATCAAAGGGAATAGGTTGTAGAACTCCATATGATTGGAAAAACGAGGCACATCTCTTTCGCTATAATGGTTACAAAAGTGACAAAGAGCTTCCTTCTGTATTTCCACTTGTGAGTGAAGAAGACACCTCGATTCATCCCCAATATTCCAAATTGAGTTTTGATTTCTCCTGGAAGATGCCTATATATAGAAAAATCTTTTGTTTTTGTTACCTTCTTCCACCCACATCGACCTGTTTTTTTGTTTCCATTCCTCTACTTTCCTCTTCATAATATAGTTTTTTCGTTGCTCCAATTCAATAATTAATTTTTGGAAAAATTAGAAAAGTATGTCGGATCTCGAGCGTCTTCAAGGAGCTTCATTTGACTATTGATCCAAATCAATTCCCTCAACTTCTCTTTCTTCTTTTCTCTTGCCCATTTCTGAACCTTTTCTTTGAGAATTTTCAACTTGTGAGATATTGAAGTCATATACGAAACCCCAGGGTTCACTCATGTCTTACTCTAGATGTCACGAACCAAAGCATTAAAATCCTTCTTCAACCACAAGGGGTGGAATTTAAATGGGAAAGCTCATCTCTTATGTACCCTCGTCCATTCCAAGAATATAGGGAAATGATCAAAAATGTGTGAAGAGAGGATCCATGAGCATAACTATATCAGGCAATAAGTTATATCCTCCTAGACAAAGAACCTATCCAATCCTTTTGAAATACTCTGTGAGCCCCATCGATCATTCTTCCAGGTAGAGCCAATAGGATCTGGCCATATATCCTTAAAATATTTCTGATTGAAAAAATCCTCAAACTATTTACCGAATAAAACAAGCTTGCATTGGGTACCCCAAATCTCATTTGTCTCTAGCGTACCAGATGTTCTCAGCACCTTGCTAGCAAGGCACTGTCCCTAGTGTGAGCCAATGTTGTCACTCACTGCATTATGAGTGTTTAGTTGACCGAAGTGCCAAAGAATAGTGAAGTTTGAAGCCATCTTCCAAGCCACAGAAGCTCTCAAAGATAAATCGGACCCTTTCCTTTGCATAGTGCTCGGAACGAGATTTTCAACATTATATGGAGGTCCGAAAATGAACTTTTGGATCAGAAGATATGGCCTGTTGAAGTTCAGGGGTTTTGTTGCCTTTGAAGTGAAGGAGAAAAACATATCGGAGGTCTGGGAGCGCATTGCAAATTGCAATCGACATTTTTCTAAAGTAGCAACAATGGAGGTCAGAGCAAATATCACGATCAACGATCGCCAATATCGCATATCGGCAGTCGGAGACCCATGGCGCATAGCATATCGGTGTTTCACGATATAGAGCGCCGATATCGCATATCGACGATCGCAGGTGTGAAAGGGTGCACACGAACACAATGTCATGAAATTCGCCGAATGCCGATATCATGAAAATTGCCGAAATTTGGGCCTTTAGTGTTAAAGTGCTAGGAAGGGCCGATTTCATTTAACAAAGAAATTCAAAGAAAAACTAAGGGCGGATGGGCCCTTTTCTCTCTCCTCCGGGGGGGCCACGTCGCAGAATCCTATTGGTCCTAATAAACCATGTGGTGGCTGACGTCAACATGACGTGGTGGTACGAAGAACACGTGGCATGCAAATTTGGCGTTTTTAGGAGTCCTATGGGGGCATATCTAGGTGACACATATCACCAGTTGGGAAAGACACGTGGCACTAATGATGACATCAATCCCGCAAATTAGTGATGCACAAGTCAAAGTCCCTCCTCTGTCGAAGTCCCTTCCGACTTGCGATTGCAATATGCGAGACCCCTCCTGGATGCAATATCATATGTGATGCATTCTATAAACTGTCGCGGCTAGGCAATTGGAAAAAATTGTGAAAGATGGTAAAAAGGCCCTCTATCCTATATGGCGATTGCGATATCCCGTGTGGGCCCAATCTTGTAGATCAACGATTTGTAAGTGTCAAGGGGAGACACTGAAGGCTAGCATAAGAAATCACCGATGTGCAGGATTCTATGTATAAGAGTAAAAAACCCCTCGAGCAAGAGTCTAAAGGCTCTAGCGCCTTAGGGCTAAGCACCTTGTTTTAAACCCTAGCCATATGAAGAGAATTAGAGAAAGGGGTTGAAGCAACGGGGCCTAAAGGGGATTAAAACTCTCCTGTTTTGTAATGTTTTTAGTGATAAGTGCCAACACTTGAAAATCCTCCATATTACACCATAATTACATCACCAGGCATATCAGGGTGTCGATAATGCTTTACAGGGATTTTGTGAGGGCAGATGAGTTAGCATTCACATTCAGAGTCTGTTATCGTCATGATGGGTGACCGCTCCTGCTTCGTGAAAAAGAGGGAACAAGACTGAAAGTGACAAGGAACCAACTGAGAGAGGATTAGCCGTGATTTAGCAGAAACATGCCTGGACCAGAGGCCAACAAAGAAGAGTGACATGGAGATATTTTCAGGACCATAATTTCAGTTTCGCTAGATTAGTTTTGTTTTTTGTTTTGTTTTTGATCGTTGTGTTTTTATTCTGTTTTGTTTTCAAGAAATCTATCTTATTGTTGTAATAATTAGAGGTTGCATGCTGAGACATCTAATCATATAGACAGTTGTAAACTCCAGCTAGGAGATATTTTTGTAACTGATTTCCTTGCTCCCCCTTTCCTTATAAGAGGGAGGAAGAAACACTTAGAGAAGGTTCTGGAATTCCACACCCGAGTGGTCTAAATTCTGCGACTCCACTTTTGGTTCTACTTGCCTGTTCATGAGGGACTTGAGAGATATTTGGCTGAATATAAATGGACTGGTATGTTGGAATCATATTAGATTAATGAAACTATTTGGTGATTCCAATCAGAGTAATGCACAATATGTTTTCCCCACTGTAAATCTCATTTTCATATTTGTTTTCCTCTTCTACTGAAATTGTGTAATGAAGCTGCTAGTCTCATGCTTTCATGGCTGTATATTTTGTTGCAAAATAGAGAACGGTACCTGTGGTTATTATAGATTTACTTGTGTTATTCAATAATGTACAGTACTTGTAGTAATTATAGATTTACTTGTGTTATTCGATTAACCTGCAATACCTGTATGAGCACAAATTTTTAATTACACTGTTTAGTAATAATTGTACGCATGATGTATAGAATATTGGACCTTAATTAGCGCTCCATTGTTTATGTCATCCCATCTCTTCTGCCTTCCATTCTTCTGCTAAAACATTGTTGCTTAGGACTGTATCTTGTTTACAACCCTATGCATCTATTTCCTTTTTTTCTTTCTTCGTCTTGATTTTACTACAACTTCATTTTTAAGTTTTTCATTGTTGTGTGTTGGCCACCATAACAAGACATTTCTCTTTGAGGTTGCCCCGATTTACCCCCTATGCATTTGGATCCATGTATTGGCTTGAGTTTACCTGCATGGCAAACTATTGAACCAAGCCCCCTTTATTCTTTTTTAATTACGTGACAATTGGAGTATTGGAGAAACCCCCTCACAGGTAATCTCCCATTCACTCCTCTATTCAAGATGTCCTAGACACTGGTTTACAATCAACCTAGTAGTTGTCTCGAGGAATTTCTATATCTCCCGAAGCACTTGTGCCGCGGGTGCTAGAAAAAGCGATAGCGCACTCTAAGTGATAAACCAATCTAATCCATCTAACTCAAGATCTATCATGTGCATAGAGAGATCAAATCCCTCGAGCTGCAAAACTTTCCTTAAGTTCTACACTCCAAAAAGAACGTTTGGAGTGTAGGTTTCAGCAAGACCTTACAGACACACTTTGTTAGGCTCATAAAAGGCATTGGAGTGTACCAGTATCGTGATTTTATGTTTACTCACAAAATTGCTCCAAATATCAATTTCATCCTGCGTATCATGTGCAACATTAAATTCAAGTGAAAACACCCTTATGCTTCATTCAAGTCAAGTCAATACCAAAAACTCACAAGATCTTTTTTTTTTTTTGAAACCTTGATGGGTAGCCCAGTTGGTCGAAACACCTTGCCAAGTTGTTGGCCCTCTTTCATGAGGTGCAAGTTCGATCTTTCTTGGGTCTATTAGGATCACAGGGGCTAATATTCATAAGTGGGCTAATTTCTATACTTTTTCCAAAAAAATATTTGCAAATTTCCATTTTTTCTAAATATAATTCGCCGAAATTTTATAGTATGAAATTATTTAACCTTAAAAACCGCAAGATCTAATATAGACTTATATAATATAATCAAAATTTTAGATATTTTTACAAAAATATCATCAAACATTTTACAAATTTTCTATTATAGATCACCAATATTAGCCAAGTTTCTAAACTTTCAAATAGATATCCATCTTTAAAATTTTCCATGGTATCAAATAATATTAAAATTTGAAGAATGAGGCACCATATTCAAATAATTCTGAGATTTTCATCGAAGTTATTTGGCTAGTGAATTCAAGTCAATGCACCTTGATCCATTATTAAGATCATGTTAGTTACAACAACTTATAAGATTTGACAGAAGATAAGAGAATTTAACAATACTAAGATTTTTTTTAAGCATAGTCTAAACATGCTACAATTTTGCCCATAAAACTATAGAAATTCCAGCATGATTTTTAAAAAATATGATATAAATTTTTTAAACTTAAACTACAACTGTCAAAATTTAAAATTTTAGATACCTTAAAGATTTTTAATAATGCTAAATCCAAACCTTTTCAAATTCCAAACTTTAAAAACAAGAAAACATAAACATTAAACCCATTAAACTAAGGCATTAAAATCAAGTCATTACCTACCACTCACAAGATTTGTAAAACGAGCCATCAAAATATCAATCATTTCACGTCAATAAACAATTAAAGTCAAGTCATTACCTACCGCTCACAAGATTTGTAAAACGAGCCATCAGTAAACAATTCTTATACACCATTCAAGTGGATACCAATATTTCTTTGGTCACTTTTTCAAAATTAATGAATTTAATTAAAAGAAAAAATATATATACTATTTTGGAAATAAATTTTAATATTTGACTTGAGTATACTATTAAGAATAGTCTAAAATATTTTATGGATGTTAAATCTCTACCATCCACCTAATTTATTTTTTGATAATTAATTTTATCAATACTATGGTGTAATACATAGCTTCAATTACTGACATACCAAAAGCAATAACTCAATTCACAATCAAAATATTTTATGGATAATTTATTTAATTTTTATTTAATATTTTTTTCCAGTTAAATTCTAAAAGTTATAGTTACTTTTAGACTATATCTAACTCTTATCTTTACTAAATATTCCATAATATATTAATAAGGTTTTAATAAAGATAAAAAATGAAATCCTTTTATATATAAATGATGTTCAATTTCTATGATAAAATAATATTATTAAAAAAACTCTCATAAATCAGTTCTCTCAATGTTTGGGTAGAGTAGAAATTAAGTATTAATCTATACTAGTATTAATATAGTAATTTAAAATAAAATTATAATTTAGTTAATTTTTAAAATGTTTTTAAATTTTGAAAATGTGAGATGTCTAAATGTTTTTTATTCTTATCAGCATTTATCAGCAATTTAATTTCTATAATTGTGTTAGTTAATAATAATATTAAATATACAATTCCATTACATGTGTGCACTGAAATTATATTTACACATAAAAAATTACAAATTTACAAATGAAATTTTCTCTTGGTTAAATTGCTTAGATGATTAAAAAAATTCAAATACGATACATTATTAATCAAAGAAAATAAAAAGAAAAAATAAAAATAAAAAACTCAAATTTATGTAATTTCAATATTATTCCAATGGCCAAATACTAATTCATAAATTTAATAAATTTATTATATATATATATATTTTGATTATGGATTATGTTAAGTTCACACCTTCGGTCAATGGTTTAACTTACCAATAAAATTGAAGGTGGAATATTATTGATTGAACCCGTTACCCGACTCCACTAGGTTTTTGTCACTAAAAACGAACGGGATTGTTTGACTGTTAAAGATTCAAGAAACCATTTCCAAACAATATAAAAGCGAATATTCTGTCCATTATTGAAAGAGAATTAGCCTAACCAGGAGTGTGCAAACTCCAGTATGTTCCATTTTCAAAAGCTTACCACAGTTAAACCCGACTTTTGTATGCTCGTCATAAAAAAAACAAAGAAATTGTTTGTCCTGTATAATCCATGATCCATTGTCAAACACAGCTCTAACTTCTCACGGACTTTTATACCCGCAAAATCCGAAAACATTACTTTCGCCATTTTCTTCCATAACTTTGAATTTGAACCAGTGAATACAATGATTTCTGCTTTCTTATTTAGACTTTTCAACCTACTCTGCATCTTCAATGATTCTATAAAGACCTGTAAAGAAGGTAACTCACAGGCAAGCTTTTGAAGTCGTTAGATTTGGGATAGAGAGAGAAATGGAGAAAGGTGTTGTGTCGATACTCTGCCTTCTGTGCCTGGCAGCAACTACAATAGCATTAGATGATGTTACTGCAACAACTATCAGTTATTCCATGAAGCCATACCATTACTCACATGATCACCTGTATGACCGCATGATTGGCGGAAGTGCTTCTCTTCAATCCCATGATTTTGTTTTGAAGGAAGATAAAGGCTATGTGGAGAAACCTGAATTCACATCATCATCAGATTCCATGGACGCTGCCGATACAAGGGATGTAGAGGCCCTTTTATCCTTCAAAAATGCCCTCACACCGGATCCGGATAGATCGTTGCTCAACTGGACGGCAAAAGACTCCCATAATGTCTGCTCCTGGAATGGCATTTTCTGCAGAAAGCGCACTAAACGAGTGATTGCCATAATACTTCCTGGATTGGGATTGCAAGGTCGCATCTCACCATCTCTTGGTAACCTCTCATTATTACGCACTCTGAATCTTTCTCAGAATAATTTGACAGGAAGAATTCCAACGGAGTTTGGGCAGTTAAAAGCGCTGGGAGTACTGGACCTCAGCTATAATTTGCTCTGTGGTTATATTCCAAAAGCGCTGTATAATTGCACAAAACTGCAATCGATCCGACTTACAACAAACAGCTTGATAGGGAGTATACCAACAGAACTCGGTCGTCTAGTCCAGTTGGAGCAGCTCCGCTTGGCAAACAATAGCCTTAGTGGAAATATTCCAACTTCTCTGAGCAACTGCACTTCTCTCCGGGGGTTGTCCGTTGGAGACAACAATCTCAGTGGTCCAATCTCTTCAGTTTTGGGTTTGCTCAAACATTTATCTCTTCTATCTTTGACCGGCAACACACTAAGTGGAACTATTCCAACTTCGCTGAGCAACTGCACTTCTCTCCAGGTGTTGTCCATTGGGTACAACAATCTCACCGGTCCAATACCTTCAGTTTTGGGTCTGATCAGAAATTTATCTGTTCTCTACTTTGAAGGCAATTCACTAAGTGGTCACATCCCTCCAGATGTTGGTAATTGTACTCAGCTATGGTACATCGATTTTTCTCACAACAAGTTGAGTGGAAAAATTCCGGCTGAACTGGGCTCGCTGCAAAATTTACAGTACCTGTATTTACATTCAAACAAGTTGGAAGGCACCATTCCTCCGTCTTTAGGAAACTGCTCCTCTCTTGAAATTTTATTTTTGGGAGACAATTGGGCATTAGCAGGTAAAATCCCACCTCAATTTGGTCATTTGAAAAAGCTTGTTCAACTATCGATTTATGGCCCAGGTAATATTTCAGGTTTTATCCCTTCCGAAATAGGAAACTGCAGCAATCTTGTATGGTTGGATTTATCGGAGAACAAAATTCAAGGCTCCCTGTTTACGAGTTTATTTGGGCTTCCTCTCTCTACCCTAAATCTGGCTGGTAATAGCATGATGGGCTCGCTGCAAAATTTACAGTACCTGTATTTACATTCAAACAAGTTGGAAGGCACCATTCCTCCGTCTTTAGGAAACTGCTCCTCTCTTGAAATTTTATTTTTGGGAGACAATTGGGCATTAGCAGGTAAAATCCCACCTCAATTTGGTCATTTGAAAAAGCTTGTTCAACTATCGATTTATGGCCCAGGTAATATTTCAGGTTTTATCCCTTCCGAAATAGGAAACTGCAGCAATCTTGTATGGTTGGATTTATCGGAGAACAAAATTCAAGGCTCCCTGTTTACGAGTTTATTTGGGCTTCCTCTCTCTACCCTAAATCTGGCTGGTAATAGCATGATGGGTAGCATACCTGAAGCTATTGGCAATTTGAATAGCCTCACCTACCTAAATCTTGGTCAAAATAATTTCACTGATAGCATACCCGAAGCCATTGCAAAATTGAGAAAGTTGACCTTCTTAAATTTTGCGGGAAACAATCTTACTGGCAAAATACCTGAGGGCATTGCCACTCTGAAGAATCTTCAAGAGCTTTGGCTAAATAACAACTCTTTTACATCTACAATTCCAAAAGGTATAGGAAAACTCCATTCTCTTACAAAATTATTTTTGAATTCAAACAATATTTCTGGGAGCATTCCTGAAAGTATTGGCCAATGTGTGCAATTAGAAGTGTTAGATTTATCCAAAAACAAGTTGACTGGAAGTATTCCTCCATCTTTAGGCAATTGTAAATCTATGAGGAATTTATTATTGCAACAGAACTCCTTGTCCGGGAAATTACCACCAACTTTAAATCACTGCACTGCTTTACAAAGGTTGAAGGTCTCTGAAAACGAACTTAGTGGAAATCTAGAAATAAGATTTCCAGATTCTATGGAAGTTCTCTCTGCTTATTCTAACAACTTCTTTGGGACTCTCCCTGCTTCTTTGGCCCAATGTACCAAACTTCAAATGCTAGATTTAAGCAAAAACAAATTAACGGGTCAGCTACCTGGCTACCTTGCAACTTTCTATGAATTGAGAGTTTTAAGTGTGGGTTATAATAAGCTTTGTGGTGGTATTCCTTCCAACATAACAAATCTTGTCAAATTACAAGTGCTGGATTTGTCCAATAATAAAATTAGTGGAAGCATACCATCTCATTTAGAGAGACTTGAGGGATTCAAAACCCTTGGGTCTTCCGAACTCAGTAGTAATACATTGTATGAGGATATTGAAATTGTCATCAAGGGATTTGAGTATACTATAACATATGTGTTGGCTACAAACACAATATTGGACTTGTCTAGCAATAATCTTACTGGAGAAATACCTCAAAGCATAGGGAATCTGACTAGCTTGAGATTGTTGAATTTATCAAGTAACCAGCTGGAAGGGAAAATACCTGCGTCTCTTGGTGATATATCTCCTTTGGAACAACTGGACTTAGCCAAAAATGATTTGAGTGGAAAGATTCCACAAAATCTCTCTATGCTATCCATGCTAGCATATTTGGATGTTTCCTTCAACAGACTTTGTGGGAGCATCCCACTTGGAACACAATTAGACACTTTCAATGCTACTTCCTTTCAAGGAAACAAGTGTTTATATAGTTTACCTCTACAAGAATACAAAGAAAAAGAAAAACCAGCACAGAAAAGCACAGGGGAAGGTGTTAGTCAAGGATGGCTGAGCCATTTAGACAACTATGTGTCATTGAATGCAGTGGGTTTAGGAGTGGGAATTGGTTTTTGGGGAGTTTTCAGTGCGATGATATTCTGTAAAAAATTCAGAGATTGGGTAGTGCCTCCAACGGCAAAACCATTTTATGGATTGTACAAATTTCCTAAATAAAATGTACGGGGGCAATGTAGCATCGATAGTGTGTATTGATTCATTTCACTGGAATTTTATGGATTGTACACATTTCCTAAATAAAATGTACTGGGGCAATGTAGCATCGATAGTGTGTATTGATTCATTCCACCCAGTGTAGCATCAATTTCTGTGATGAAAGATAAAGTAAAAATATAAAAGAAAATACTTTTTCCACATTGTTAAATCATGTCCTCGTATTCTTGTGTTATAAAATACTTGAAATTGTTCTCCTGTTATGAACTACTTGAAGCTGTAAAAAACAAGTACCAAGATGAATCCTCAAACACATGTTACCATTGTTGGATGTTATTGGTGGCCCGCAGCATATAATCCACGTTTACTCAGAATAAATGGAACAGGATCTTTTCATTTGACATCTCTTATCAAGAAATGTTTGAACAGTTCCTTCTGCCAAAATATTATTTCTTTTGAAACGAATTTTTGAAGAATACTTATGCACAGGACACCGTCATATGCCTATATTTTTGGAATTATTACCTTAGGGCAGTTAAAAATGTCTGGATCCAATTTTACTGCAATGTCTGCTTCCAGATTCCACACTGAAGCACCATCCAATGCTTAAACAATCGTGGCCACAAGTTAGAATTTAACGTCTTTTTACGCAATGTAATTTTTTGGAATCTCCGTGACAAATATAATTTGGGGATTGCTGATTACAGCAGATATTTTTTTTGCAGTTGCGGTTAACAATGAATTGCAATATTAGTAATTTCATTGGCTTACATAATATTTTTATTAACTTTATTAGTAATTTATTGGGTTATATAATATTTTTATTAACTTTATGAATTAGAATTTGGACACTAGAATATTACGGAAATTATGATATCCATATTACAATTGACATTATTTTTATTTTTTTATTATCTGTCTTTAGATAATAAGGTAATATATTCTGAGTTTCCATTAGTGGTTGGAGTAAAAGAAAATTTTTATTCCAATTTTTTTATATATAATTTTGCAGTTGTATATATGATATTATTAATAATTGTAATAGAAAACAAGTTTAAGTCAAAAAAATATTTTTGGGAAAAATTGCATAGAAAAATATAACTTATATAGGTGAATGCTAATTTAATAGTGATCAACACTCAAATCAATTCATATAGTTTTATTTTGGGAAGAACCAATAAATTAAGCTCTGGATGGATAAATCACTTGCATGTTTATGCACAAAGACTTGCATAAATTTTGGTGAGTAGTCTACTAGTAAGTCTACACAAATGTTGTATTTTACTCCTACATAAGTATGCTAAGGAAAACATAAATAATGGCAGAAATTAACTCTAGGTAAGTATATTTATTTACATCTTATTCCTTTCCTTTTTTTATGCAAAAACATGTTTAAACTATGGTGGAAAGTAGCTAATGGTAAATATGTTATTTACTTGATTATGAATTATTTTCAAGGATTTTATTTTTTGATGGTTTTCTTCCAAAGCTTAAGAATAAAGAATCACTACACAAATATTTAAAAAAAAACATGCATAAATATTGTAACCAAACCCATAAATTATGACATAAAATATGTGAGGCAATTATCCACATGGCACTCTATTGTGCAAAGGTTGCAATAAGGTCTTCAAGTTATGGCTACAATTAAATACTTGAAAAATAGGGTTTTTTTTTTATTATAATTTATTTGTTATATTGAAAAACAAATATTTTTTTTTAAAGCTAAACATTATAAATTGCATTGATCAATGCTAAACTAATAGTAGTCAACCAAAAAATCCATTGCTAGAGTCCTATAGGGACTAATAACATGTATATCTAATATGTTCATGAATTACTTAACCATAATTCATTTTAATTTAAATAATAGAATAAGTAATAAAATGCATATAATAACATTCAATACACTTCAAACATGGATTAACATCTGGGATAAGTATTGGTATTTGTCAATATAGATAGGGTAGTATGCGAGGACTTCTTCAAATGGAAGAATACTAGGAGTACCTAGACAAAGAGGAAGAGCAAAAGGAACTATGTGGAGGATCATCAATCTTACTAAATTCCAACAACTATTCACAATCTAGAATAGGAATGGATGCCTTCAAAAGTCTTCTTTGGATATGATTTATAAACTAGGGGTTTTCACAATCCTCAAGTTGATGATAGTTTATGAAAGGGGAAGGCACAATGGGAGTACCTTTGTTCCAAAAGGATAACATTTTGATAAACAAGAGTGGTTCTCAAAGTATATCAAAAAAT
>APFE030744376.1:0-20052 GCA_000404065.3 Pinus taeda
GCCGACAATAAATAAAAACCACTCTCCAACCTATACTATTCCTTGTCAGATATTTAAAACCTAAGAAGTAAATTTTATTATTGTATATAATTATAATATAGATGAATTTGTGGAGACTGCTAAATTGCCGATCGCCTTGTATTATGTTAACCACATCAATTCCCCTCGATCAACCCAAAAAAATAACAAAACTGGAATAAATAAAATATATAAATTAAAAATTAAACATAAAATAAAATGGTTTTTATTGATTTGTTTATCACTCAATCATATATATCCTAAATTAGTGGTGGTGAGTAAGGTATAAATTTCATGGTTACATCAAGAAATACTGGAATAAATAAAATATATAATTTAAAAATAAAAATAAAATGGTTTTTATTTTATTTATTTATTTATCATATATATTCTAAATTAGTGGTGGTGAGTAAGGTATAAATTTGATGATTACGTCAAGAGATTGGAAATATTTTTATGCTGTTTTTTTAAATTATTTTTCACATTCACTTTTTACGTATGGATTAAAATGCACTATATGTTTTTTTGTTTTGGCACTATATGTTTTTTTGTTTTCACTATAATTCTTTTGGCATTACAAATTTTGTGTTTTCTTTTGATTTGATTTTTTTTTTTAATTATGGTTGTACTATATAATATATGTATGCTTAGATTATTTAAAAGATTTCAAATAAGTTGCTTTTTATTATAGAAAGTTTTTTAACTGATGAATTGTGAGCAGCTAACTTTTCTGAAATTTTTTTACTTGAAAAATTATTTTAAATTAATTAATAATAATAATCAAGTAAAAAAAAAATACTCTTTTTATCCAAAATCATTTTTATCTTATTAAATTATTCATTATAATTTTAAAATATACAATTATTTAAATTTTTTTTATGAATAAATGTGATCTTGGAAAAAATAAAATTCAAATTAGCTCATTTACTGATGTTTTAATAATATTATATACACATCATTACAAACACCAAATATTAACATAAAAAATCTTATCTTATTAAAATTATTTATTATAATTAAATATGCCATCACTAATTTTTATGAATAAATGCCACTTAAAAATAAAATAAAATTCAATTAAAACGCATTTATTCATGATTTAGAATATTGTAACACATATTACTTCTTTGGCTATTATTGCCGAGACACCGGCCTACTTCTTCACATTCCACTGCGCGCGATGCATGCAGTTATGACAAGACAAAGAATTCATGGTATGCATTTCCGGGTACTGGCTAAACCATTGCGTATGTCCGGTGGAGATAACAAATATTAACCTAAAAAAACACTCACTCACCATGCATTTACAGGTATCAAACTTTGGTGAATTCCTTCACTTGTGGTCGCGCTGGGCTCGGATGCTTCCTCCTTAGTCATGGTTGCCGCTTTCTTATTTCCAGGGTGGTCTTGTTTCCAAACCTTATGATGGTCTGGCTTTCTCGAATGTTTTTGTGAATAAGGTGGCTATGCTTGTAATCTCTCCACTAGATGATATCCTAGCTTTTCTAGGTGGAAGTGTGTATTTAGCCCGAGGCTGCAAACCCACCATAGTTTGTATTTGATACTTTGATTAAAAATGGGTTTTGGCTACTCAACACACTGAGTTGTTTCAAATTCTCCATGGTATAAGCACATGTAGTTCTAGCCCTGTTGAGGAATTGATTTTAATTTATTTTTGAAAAGTCTGTAATTTTGATTTGAAAACATTTCGAGGGTTTGGATACATTGATGATATATACACTTAACTTCCCAAGGTTTAGAGCTTTTTTAATTTTTGTTTGGCTTCGGATATTGAAGTTTGTCATTTCGTTTTTAATGGAATCTACAGAGCAATATGGATTTTCATTTTCAATGGAATCTATAGAGCTTGAATATGGATTTACTATTTCCATTTGATTAAGTTATGAATATATTTATGGACTATATTAACTCATGTTTCTTTTTAGAATTGACTGAGTATTACTTCGAGCCCTTGCATTTGATAATGAGCTTTCTTTCTTGTAGTTAATAAATTTAGAAGAGCTAGTTGTATTCTTAACATTTGAAAGTTTCCATATATGCTATTTTATTTCTCCGTTTTGTGACTGTGATGAAAGAATTATGCTAGTTTGTTACTTAAGATTGTCACATGTTTTACAAGGTGTACTGCATACAGTAGGCTCCTACATGTGTATAATATTAGCATTGCTCCGTCTCAGCATTTAAGCTACTCTCGGTTGAACATACTAAACATATTGAACCTATTGTTAACGGTTCTCTGTCTAAATATTTGTAGATAATTTCTTTTTGTTTCTTTGCGTAATAGGAACAATTTTTTATTTTAAATATAGCTTAATTATCTATTTTTCTAGATTCAGAACAATAGTATATCTCTAGTTAGATATGTAGGCTACTTCTTACTAGATTAAAATATAAAACAGACAGTTTTTTGTTTAACTAGCAGAGCATAATCCTTGTTTTTATCCATAAATCTCTATGGAATCATTTTTTTAATGATTAATAAGTCAAGAGTTTGATTACTTATTTGTTCACTGTCTTGTAGTTATGTAGTTTTTTTTTTTTTCACGAAGGTATCACCACCCAGTTGTGAGTCTGGAAATTACGTCCAAACTCTCCCCCGAGCTCTTCCTCCTCCTAACAGTAAAATGAGTCTACTGTAGTGAGGTATCTTGGGCATCAAGACTCACAGTCCAGCCTCAAGTCACATACCTTTCAAACTATACTTAAAGTTTTCCCACTGGTTTATTCCACCCAACTCAAGGAACTTTGGGTAGCATTGCCCTGCTCCATTCACCCCTTTGATATTATTTTTCTTTATATCTTCTCTAGCCCCCTAGGCCTTCCTTGAACTCCTCTTTTGGGGAGATAGATGGTTAACCACCTTCAACTGTCTCAGGAAGTTAACAACTCTTTCTTTCAGTTCTTGTCAAAATACTCGAACTCTTAAGTATTCATTAATCAAATAGTAAAATATGTTCTGGCCTTCGAGCCATAGTTATTTAATATTCAATGTCAACAAAGTAAAAAGATAAAGTAATAAGTAAAACATGGTAGCCAAAATAAATGTCTATGCAATGTGGGGTGTTACATCTTCCCCCCTTATGAGGAACATCGTCCTTGGTGTTCTTCTTGATTTACGAAAATAGCACCAAATAACATTTCCACATAAACTCCTCTTCCTCACAGCGACCGTTTTCTAAGCCAAAGTGCTTACATTGCACTTTAACTTGGGTGATGGCTCATTTCCGCAAGGTGGTTTCTCTTTGATTGAGAATACGAAGAGTTTTTGCCAGAAACTCTCCTTTTAGTTCGACCTGCACATTTTACAACCTGCTGCTAGAAACTTTTCAAAACAACAAATTATACATTATTTATTCTATTAACTTATTACTTGTAAATTTTCCCAGTAAATTATATGTTGAAAGTTGTACACATATTTTTTCAACAAGGAGACATGGAAAACTTTGTGGATCTGGATATGGCTTGGTAACATGAGTTTGTACGCTACAGGTCCAATTCGTTCCAAGACTTGAAAAGGTCCATAGTACCGGGGTGCTAACTTAGCACAACCTCTACATTGCAAAGTGGTTTTTCGAGGCTTTACTCTCAAGTAAACATGATCCCCTACCTAGAATTATTTATATGATCTTGTTTTATCTGCATAAACCTTTTGATTATCCTAGGTAGCTTTTAGATTTTGACAGATTTTCTTAATTGTCTCTTCCATCCCCGCTAACATGTCAGGATCCAATGTTAGTCTATTGACATGACTATTCCAATCTATGGGCACCTTGCACTTTCTTCCATACAACACCTCAAAGGGGCTTATTCCCAATGACTCGTGGTATCTGTTATTATAAGAAAACTCCACTAAATGGAGGTAATCTTCCCACTTATGCGGTTGTCGCATCACAAGAATTCTTAACATATCCTTCAGAATTTGACTCACTCATTCTGTCTGACCATCTGTTTATGGATGATGAGCACTACTAAATTGAATTTGGGTACCCAATCCAGAAAAGAGTGTTTTCAAGAAAGTGGATGTAAATTTTACATCCCTATTAGAAATTACCAGCTTGGGTATTCTGTGCAATCGGAAAATTTCCCTCATAAATATTTCTGCAATTTCAACAGTTTTGTAAGTGGATTTTAATGGTATGAAATGCGCGGTTTTACTTATCTTTTCAACCACCACCATAATTGAGTTGTGTTGCTTCTTGGTGCGAGGTAAACTAGTGATGAAGTAAAGAGTAATTGTCTCCCATTTCCACTGAGGAATGGGCAATGGTTACAGTAGTTCGGCGAGGTGTTGATGCTACGCCTTCACCAACTGACACTCCAATCATTTAGATAGGTACTTGTTGATATCTTTTCGTAAACCTAGCCAGAAATAACCTTTCCTAATGGGAGAAAGTAGTTTCTAGTACCCTTGGTGGGCACAATAAGATTTTCTATGAAATTCATCCAACATCAATTGTTTGATAGAATTTTGAATAAGAACATATATTCGGTTTCTAAAAGTTAGCAGTTTATCTAGATTTATACCATATTCAGATTGTGCACCCTTCTTTTAAGCTTCAAATGCTTGCTGCCAAAGGAACACATACTCTGGGTCCTTAAGGGATGCTTCCTTAATTATATCGGGGAGGTTTGATCGTACCTCGCTAAATTTCACGTCATAAATACAATGTAATTTTCTGCTTAATGGGTTGGCTACTTGATTTTCCTTTCCCTGAAGGTGCTTCATTTCAAATTCAAATTTGCTAAAAAATGTTGTCCATCTAGCCTGCCCAGTATTTAAGCTAGATTGGTTAAAGAAATTTGTAAGACTACTATGATATGTTAATAATATAAATTTCTTTCCTAATAAGTAGTTATGCCGCATTTTAAGGGCATGCACTACTG
The DNA here is from genome assembly GCA_000404065.3 of Pinus taeda. NCBI lineage: Eukaryota > Viridiplantae > Streptophyta > Pinopsida > Pinales > Pinaceae > Pinus > Pinus taeda. The sequence continues at coordinate 4,924 of APFE030744376.1, forward strand.
TCGTTAATTCAATATCATAGGGAGAATATCATTTCCCATATTTTTTAAGTTTGTGATATTTATAAGCTGTAACTTTCCCTTCTTGCTTCAATACTCCGCCATCACCTTCCTTGCATCTGTGCAAAGCACGAAAGATTTCTTTGGGTCTGCTACTTTTAGTACTGGTGTAGTAGTAAGTAGTTGTTTTAATCGTTCAAAGCTTTACTGGCATTCAATTGTCCATCGAAAAGTTTGCCCCTTTATATAGAATGAGGCCATATGAAAGGTGATTTTTTAGAATCCTTTAATGAACCGATGGTAGTAACCAGCTAAGTCAAATCATGATATCAACAACATTCTTTGGGGTGGCCCATTCCATAATAGTTTTAATCTTTTCTAGATCCACCGCTATACCCTCTGCTGATATGACATGACCCAGATATTGTATCTGGCTTTTGAAGAAGTCAAACTTACTATACTTAGCGTATAATTGATTTTCCTATAGATTCTGCAACACTATTCTCAAATGCTTTTCATGCTCCACCTGATTCTTAGAGTAAATTAATATGTCGTGAATAAAAAATAGCACAAACTTATTTAAATATGGCTGGAAAATATCATTCATCAGACTCATAAAAGTATTTGGGCAAATTGGTAAGGCCAAAAGGTAATGCCGCAAACTCATAATGACCATAACATGTTCGAAACGCAGTTTTACAAATATCTTCTTCTTTTATCCTTATTTTGTAGTAGCCGGACCTTAGATCAATTTTTTAGAACACGCTGCTCCCTGCACTTGATCAAATAAATCGTAAATACATGGTAAAGGGTATTTATTTTTGATATTCAGTTTATTCAATTGATGATAATCAATGCATAGCCTCAAGGTTCCATACTTGTTTTGTATGAATAGTAAAGGGGCTCCCCAGGGGGACACACTGGGGTGAATGTAACCTTTATCCAGGAGTTCCTGGAGATGCATTTTGAGTTATGTTAACTCAAGTATGATCGTGTGATAATGACTTCTAAAAATAGGAGCCGCATCAGGGACTAATTCAATCGTGAAATCAATATCACATTTAGGTGGTAATCTAGGAATGGATTCAACAAACACATCAACAAAATCATGAATGACACGAATATTTTCTAAGGAGGTGATTTTACTCTTGGAATTTGTGTATCCTATTTGGACATAATAAATGTGACAATCCTACCTAATGCATTTTCCTAATTGGCTAGCAGTAATAGGACACAACTTAATATTTTTCTTGATTCCTTGCATTTCCTTTCTCTGCCCCAACTCAGTAAGGTAACTAACATATTTTTCCTTGCAATCAACTAAGCACCAACATGCTTCCAACCAATCCATCCCTATCAGTACATCGTATGAACCTAAAGGGAATATATTTAGATCAACATAAATTGGTTGTCCTGAAATAATTACAGTACAACACTCTGTTTTTGCAGTTACCCTTCTCTTTGCCCCTGAGGCTAATTGAACTAACCAAGGTTTTTGAAACTTTCTACTTTGCAGTTGGCATCTCTCTACAACCTTAGGATTAACATAGCTTAGGCTATTGCCTAGATCAAACAAAACAAAGACAGGTTGATTAACGATCATACCTTCACACTCAATCATGGTGAGATGGTACTTTGCTTGATGGTCGTCAAGTGCAGCATTAATTCTAGTCATACTCCTTTCCACCTCCCCAACCATTGAAGCTTCTCGCATGTTTGAAAGGTTTTATTTTATGGCCCTATGCAGACAATTTTTGTAATAATGGGGTTCTCCACATCCCTCGTATTGTAGCTGTTGTTCTATTGTTGATAATTAACAAGTTTATTAATCCTATCTCAATGTCTATTTTCAGTGGATGCTGGGACCTTTGAAAAATTTCTTGCTAGAAATTTATTGAAGGGTCTTTATTGTACATTCCTTCCATTAGTATCTTTGGTTTGTCTATTTGGTGGTAAATTTATCCCCCTCCATCACAATCCTCCTTTAGATCCCTCAATATTTTGTTTCATTTGCTGATAAAAGGTATGGGCCTTTTGCACCACATCATCCATTGTCCTTGGGTAATCAAATTCCATCTTTTCCTTCATAAAGTTGGGTAGGCTACTAATAAAATGTTCAATCTCGGCCTTTTCTTCCTGCATATATGATACATGCCATAATAGGGAGGTAAATCATTTCACATATTCATCCATGCTCAAGGCTCCGACCCTTAAATTATGGAACTCCTTTCCTTTTTCATCATAATAATGCTCAGTTAAATATTTATCCTTAAAATGCTTTTGAAATTGTTTCCATGTAACTTGCTCTTCGTCATTTTTTCTCACAATTTTGACTTCCTCCCACCAAAGGGTGGCCTCACCCCTTAATTGATAAACTCCCAGTCGTGCCTTAAGTTTATCAGTGTAGCCACAAATATGAAAGTATTTACTCATGTCAATTAACCATGGTTCCATTGCTTCTTTACAATCTCCTTCAAAGATTGATGGTTATATCTTTTTGAATTCCCCTTATAATTCCAATTTTTGTCTTTTTGTTTTTCACTGGTCGAAAACATTATCATAAATTCCTTCTTCATCTTCCTCATGTCTTTCTCTAGACTCCCCATTATCTTCCTCGTGATGGATTGTCATGGTTTTCTCCTCATTACCAGCACTCGGATCTGGTCCTCGTTGATTCTGTTAGTTGGAAAAACTTTTAAGGATTCTCTCTTGCTCTTGCCACAACCGTTCATTATTTGTCCTCAAGTTTATCATCTTAGCATGTAAATGTTGAACATTTTTTAGTAGGGTTGCATTGGCTTGTCATCAATGTCGAGATTCCTCTCCCAATTGTATCCATATGTCAAGGTTGGCCCCTACATAAGTTGCCACTGACTGGTTCGATGGTCTGGGACCCCTCTGCATTTTGCTCCTTCATGTTGATCTTTGTGTTCACATTCACAATTCCTTAGTTTTTAATATATATATTATATATTATATATATATAATATTATATTATATATATATATATAAGTCTTAGTTTGTGAACTCGAGGCTCTAAAACCATTTGTAACACATTTTACAACAACAAATATTAACCTTAAAAAATATTTACAAATACTAAATCTTTACCATGCGGTAAGATATATCAACTTACAATATGACAGTGGTTAACACTCCTACCATGTGATGATATGTATCAACCTTTAAATATATTTCGTATATGCGTCGAAGTTATAACTAGACCTGACATGCTCCCTACCTTAGCTTTAATGTCATTTTTAAGGGAAGTAAAGTCGATAGTACAACACATGACACATGATGCTCATAAATTTAATGTTACGGTGTCCAACACCAGAAGGACTTGGTAGCTCGGGACACCTGGCTTAGCTTGCTCTCTTTGATATGGGTTTGGCAATCCGACAGTCCTCAGTGTGTCGGGTTTAATGTCGTAACCACTCCCTCAGCATCCCACTACAAGTGGTTTCATTTGGGTTGTGTTTTTTCTCCGATTCTTTGCTCTGCAATTGGACTAAGCCTTTACAGCAACAAGGAGGGTTTTAGTTTTCCCATACTTGTTTCAATGGAGAGCGGTCTCAAACATTATCCTGCAGGTACCCTACAACGTTTCCTTCCTTCATTTGGATACATGCTTCTAGATTTCATCTCTATTTTGAAAGTGCCCAGAAATACTTCTTTGCTCATCCTATCCACTGTGTAGGGAGCGCATGTTTCTGCTTGCTTACCTGTCCAGATAAATATGAATCTGGAGGTTATTGGGCTCGAGTAGCTAATATTAGTTATGACAGGGTTTTCTTTTGGGTTATTCCATCTCCCCCGATTTGAGCAGTTATTAACTTGATACATGGGTTTCTGGCACAGACGACCTTCGACATTCCAGTACTAAATTGTCTCAGGTATCTCGCAGATCCTCTGAATGCTAATGTAAGTTTAACGTTAAGGGTTTTTACTTTAAACTCACTCTCTCTGCATCTATAGGTATCAAACTTTGACGAAGTCCTTCACTTGTGATCGTGCTAGGCTTGGATGCTTCGTCCTTACTCATGGTTTCCGCTTTCTTATTTCTAGGTTGGTATTATTTCCAAACCCTACGACAGTCTGTCTTTCTCGAATGCTTTTTTGAATATGTTTGTTATGCTTGTAATCTCTCCACTGGATGATATCCTAACTTTTCTAAGTGGAAGTGTATATTTAGGCAGACGCTACAAGCTAGCCATATTTTGTATTTTATACTTTTCTTAAAAAGGGGTTTTGGGTACTCGCTAAACTGAGTTTTTCCAAATTCTCCATGGTATAAACATATGTAGTTTTGGCCCTACCGAGGGTTTGATTTTAATTTATTTTCAAAATGTCGGTAATTTTGATTTGAAAACATTTCGAGCGTTCGAATACAATGATAATATATACACTTAACTTCGAATGGTTTAGAGCTCTTTTAATTTTTGTTTGGATTCGTATATCGAAGCTTGCCATTTCGTTTTCAATGGACTCTACAGAGCCTGAATATGGATTTACTATTTATTTTTTATTAAGTTATGAATATATTTATGGTCTTTGTTCACTTGTGTTTCTTTCTGGAATCGACTGAGTATTACTTCGAGCCCTTGCATTTGATAATGAGCTTTCTTTCTGTAGTTAATAAATTTAGAAGAACTAACTCTGTTCTTAACATTTGACAGTTTCCATATATTTGGTTATATTTCTTCGTTTTGTGGCTGTTAGGAAAGAATTATGCTAGTTTGTTACTTAAGATTGTCACATGTACTGCATACAGTAGGCATGTGAATGTGTATAATAATAGCATTGCTTCGTCTCAGTATTTAAGCTACTCTTGGTTGAACATATTGTTAACGGTTCTCTATCTAAATATTTGTAGATAACTGCTTTCTGTTTCTTTGGGTAATAGGAAGACTTCTCTATTTTAAATATAGCTTAATTCTATGTTTAAATACATAAATTATTCTATATTCAGACAAATAATATATCTTTGGTTAGATATGTAGGCTACTTCTTACTAGCTTAGAATATAAAACATGTAGTTTTCGGTTTAATTATCCGAGCACAATCCTGGTTTTTATCCATCAATCACTATGGAATCATTTTCTTTAATTATTACTAAGTCAAGAGTTTGATTACTTATCTGTTCACTACCTTGTAGTTTTGTAGTTCTTTTTGTTTTTTAGGAATGTCTCACCACCCAACCATGAGTCTCGCAATTATGTCCAGACTCTCCCCCGAGCTCTTCCTCCTCCTAACAGTAAAATGATTTTGTTATAGTTAGGTATCTTGGGCATCAGGACTCATACTCTATCCTCAAGTCACATACCTCTCAGAATGTACTCAAGGTTTTCCCACTAGTTTATTCCAGCCAACTTAAGGAACTATGCATATCATTGCCCTACTCCCTTCACCCATTTGATATTCGTTTTCTTTTTTGTCTTCTATAGCCCCCTAGGCCTTCCTTGAACTCCTCTTTTGAGGAGACAAATGACTAACCACTTTTATGTGTGTCAGGAAGTTAACAATTGTTTCTTTCAATTTTTCTCAAAATACTTTAACACTTAATTATTCTTTAATCAAATAGTAAAATATGTTCTGGCCTTCTAGCCATAGTTCTTTAATATTTCATTTCAACAAAGTAAAAAGATAAAGTAAGAAGGAAAATATGGTAGCCAAAATAAATTTCTATGCAATGTGGGGTGTTAGAAGCATACTTTTACTCTTAAGAAACCATTAAATTATTCTAAATAAAGATGATTTAAAACAAATAAAAAAATTAATTTATGGGTAGAATATTTTAGGGTTAAGTAATGAGATGAATATGAATAGAGAGGGAAATTATTTTTATAAATTAAAAAAAAAAAATATTATTTAGTTTTGATTATTGAATAGTTATCTTATCTTATTATAATATTTACTATGATTATAAAAGCATACTTTTGGTTTTAAGCAACCAATAGAATTTTATGAATGAACCTGACTTTAGAAATAAATAAATTCAAATTAACTCACAAGTACTCATATCTCTCCTCTCATCCGCTTTCTATACAACTTTCCCATTAAACAAATTGGTAGATTCATAGTCATGAACGACCTGCATATGTTAGATAAAATTCATTAATATCAATTCTAATCAAAATAATTGAATCTTTGAGAAAATAAAACTATCTTACATAAAATCTAAACTAGTTGAAAATATTAAAACTTACATATTTTGCATCAACTGGGTATGTTTTGCTAGATTGATATATAGAAATGGATTACACTAATCTTACATTCCATAATGGATTCCCTCAAGCCCTTAAATAGGTTGCATCATAACAAATACCATGGGAAAAACCATGGGTTGTCAAAACTTGAAGCTTAAAAAGTATCAATATTATATTATTAATTATATTTTGTTATTTTATTTTATGTGCCAAAATGTTTACATAACATAATAAGGCATTACAACATCTTTCCACACTGGCTAGAGAGCCTCTTGGTATAATAATTAGCTTATATAAAAAATCAAATTCCCCGTTATTAATTATGAAACAATTATTATTAAAAATATGATTTGTCATAATTTATAAAGATAATATATGTAATTATATAATATATATATATATATATAATATATATATATTATATATATATATAAAAGTGACCTTTGAAAAAATTAATTAAATGTCATTAATTGTAAATTTTAAAAATCCTAATAAATGAGGGTTCAAAACCATTGATAATGAGTATTTAGTTAAAAAAATAAGTATTTAATTTTTAAACTTATCATAATGTATTAAATTTTAATTGAAAAATTCACTATAAAACCTAATTATAGAATATTTTTTTAAACTAACTTAATCCATAAAGAAATTTATACTTACTTTATATTGTGATAATAATAATAACAAAAGCCACCTCGTGGCACAAATTAGCTTTCCTAAATCTATTGGTTGAACATAGAATTCTTATAAAAAAAAATCTTGAGCTTAATCAAACTTAAATCACATTACTATTATCTAAGCTCATCTTTTAACATTTCTTCACACAAAAGACTTTTGAAGACCAATTCATTCTAGTACTAGCAAATCGATACCATTATGTCATACAAACTCGTTTGAGGACCAATACATTCTAGTACTAACAAATCGATACCATTATGTCATAAAAACATGGCAAGAATCTTGTGATTAGTGCATATTTAGTTTTGAAGGGCTTCATAAAACTTCACTTCCATGAAAATTCAAAAAACGGGTATGCATAATTGGAGGAAATACCATATAACTCAATCAACTCTACCACTGCAAATGACATTTAATTTTTTTTCTTACTTCAGACATTTGTACAAAGGCCTTTGGCTAGCATCAACTTATCAAGTATGGTTTTGGATCGTTAGACTTTTATTGACTATTATCAAACGGCTTGGCACTTGACTAAGATTCAGTCAAACTTATTTTAACACACCTTATATGAAACCCTCTCAATAGAAAACACTGCGAAAACCCAACTTATCCTTTTATCAATAAATTAATTTCGTAAAATAAATTTATATTATATACTCTTTATAAAATATCAATATAAAATCATATATATATATATATAAATTATCTCTATTAAATTAAACATTATAATTATTCCATTCATATTAAATAAAACACCATAACCATAATACATATATAAAACTTCAAACTCTAAAAATATGGCCACCTAGGCATTATGTGGAGAGGCATAGTAATGGCCGCATTACAAAATCTATGACCATATATTGTTTTTTGGGCAAGAAAAAGATACCCACGTGGTAGAGACGGGACTTCAAGTTCAACTCTACTACAGTAACTTTACTTTTATTAATTTTATATTTTTAACGTATTGGTTATTAATTTTTTTATTAATTTTATACACTCTAGTCAGAAACTGTCATACTCCCGAAAATAATTTTTTTTCGATTAAATGCATTTATGTCCTATGCATAAAGCAATGTTGTTAGTCACGGTGTATGTGTACATAATCTCATGCTATTATTTCACATAGCGTGTATTACATTTGATTTATGCAAAATCTAAAACAAATTAAATTGTTTTTATCCACGCGTACAAGGGTCCATTTACCAATGAAGATGGCAACTTTCGGCATTTACTTCGGACTATGGGCAGGTTAGATATACACCGTCGATTGGGGTATGGGGAGACGAGTCATCGCTCCATGATCGTCGACTCCATCATCTCAATGTTGATAGATTTGGAATGTTGTATTAATGCCTGCACAACCACTGTACGTGGCATGTGTAGCTCTTCGCAGCACTGCGTTTGCCTCGTGATCCCTATTCAATCGACGAAATTGGAGTCGGCTTGGCAATCAAACGACGATGGATGGCTCGAGCCTATTCACATCACTTGGTCCCTTTTCGGAAGTTCATTTCTCCGCCATTTTCCTGCTCTGTCATTGTGTTGTCACTCTCATTCATGGGCCTATTCACTCGGCGTCCAGACTTCTGTAAGTCACCCGAAGGTGCTTAGAATGCTACAGCTTGAACCATGCACCCAAATCTGGCTACAGGTAAGCTGTCATGGTTTCCTCCTTACGAAGCAACAATTGAACCTGTTTAAACCACCCATAATTTTTGTTTTCATTCGTTTTGTATTGAGTAGGAACTTATTACACATCTACTAGCTAATACCCCTCTTTCTGTGCAGGGTCCTCATGTCTCCACCTTCAAACCTAGCTTCGAATGCAGACTCAGTTCTACAAAGATGGTTTTGGTGCTCAAATACTCCGGGTATGAGATTTCTCCAAGTCTGGTTAAAGTATTTAATCGTTTTTCCCCTTTTACTCAGGAAAAAGTTGAGCGAGGGTTCTTACCCTGAAATGGTTTCCAGTTTATGCATATGTTAAGTTGGGTTCTCAGACGAATTGTCTTGCAGAGGGATTCGGCCATATCGACACACTTTTTTCACTTCCAGACTTCACGCCTCCTGGGTAGCTCAGATTTGTCTTTATGTTTTATCAATTTATTGGGTCCCTTTGGTAGAGATTGATATAGGGAATTATTGGGACTGAGCCCTCTGATGGCTCCTCCGTTTTTGTTTTGTTGTTGGTCTTTGTATTATTGTCCAGTTTTAATTTAAGTGTAAGACCTCGGTTCTGTTAGTAATATTCGGCCTAGTGAAGCATTCCGAGAGCCGAACCCTTACGGCGTCTAATCAGGCCTGCCTCTGAGACTCATGCATTGTGTATACATCACACAGACCTATTGTAATATCTTACCTGTAATACAATGTGTTTTCTTTGAATTTCCCTATTGGTATCGAATGTTATGATGATGCACTCAGTTTATTGAATTTGTTTTTCAGTTATAATGAACATTGGGGACATCCCCACCTGGTAAATGTATCTGTGTAAATATGTTTTCTTTTCCTCTATGTAACATTATATATATATATATTATAGCTTTCGTCACAATGATTCAATTCCATTGAACCACAAGTTCCATGTAGAGTGTCATTACTTATGTAGTTACAACTTCCGCGTCTCTTTTATTTGTCTACCTTTCTCACTCTTCCATGAGTGTTGTTTCTCGATTCACTCTTTAATTTGCAACCTCCGGCCACACAGTTTAGCGTATATACTATTAACTTGTGGAAACCATTCAGCATTCTGCCACAGTTGTTGTTTTTTTTTTATTATACAAATGTTCAGTAAAGTCAACTGACTTACTTGGATATTCTTGGGCGATGACGACAGGGTATTCTTGATGTAATCTAGTAAATGTATGGCTACTAAGCATATTTAAATTCGGCTTTAATAACGGTTTCTCCTGTAATAAACTAACAGAAAGCAGTATAGCCATTGTGCATATATTTACCGATAGTCTAGGCTATTACAATAGTTGTTTTCCTCCATTTTAATGTATTCCACTTCTTTCACAGCAATTTTTAATCTTAGAAATGATACCCTACGCCCAAGGTTCTGGAAACAATACCCTACACCTAAGGTTCTGGAAATGAAACCCTACACCTAGGGTTCCGAGTATATATAAAATGTACCAAATAACTTTCCTTCTGCAGCCATCAATTTTAACTTCAACTATAAAGTTTACAGTAATAATTCCTTCTGGCCTTACCTATTCACTCATGCATGACTTGCCTTCTTCCACGACACTCTATTCTATGTCTCATGTGAGGTGGGATGTGTTATGTATTTACACCTTGCTCCCTCACCTATACACGTGTTCGACTACGGTGACCCTCACAGTATCTCTTTTGTTTTGGGTTCTCATTTATTGACTTAACAAGGTTCTTGGTAAAGACCTCATTTACCCCTAACTCAATCCTTGATAAATAATTGCAACATTGCAACCATTTAATACAACATGTCTCATCCATGTTTTTAAAAGGTTTCAAAAAAAAAAAAAACAAAGAACAGTTCAGTCCCTTACCTGAGTCACTGTTGCTCGCTTGAACACTTGAAAAGCCGAGATTACCTCTGTTCATATGTTTTCAATCTGCCACCCATCCATGAGATTCGTCTTTCGGGACCAGAATCTGCCCCCTTCCTCTCTTGCAAGACCATTGTCTGCAGCAAGATATTCACACTTAGTGCCTGGCTATCTGGTCATCACCAGACTTAGCCATCTTTCTCTGTTCTTTTTATTTTCTGTCTATCCCAACAACACAGAATTCTCCCTTTTTCCCCCTTTTTCCTCTGGAAGCCTTTCCAGTTAGGAAAACAGTTAGGGTTGGGAATCACAGCAACTATCTTGCCTCTAACTTCCCCCTTGATAAGTGGCCAGCTTTTTAAGAAAACATTTCTTAAATTTTTAAAAGGCTAATAATATTTAAATTCAAACAATTAATGTTGTTAATACAATTCATCATTTACCACAGTAAAGTCAAATATTTACATTTATCCTAGAGCATTACATCTCCCCCTCTTGAAATTAGACATCGTCTCGATGTCTTTCAACCACAAACAACCCTAGATACGTTTGTTTCATGAGCTCCTCATCTTCCCAGGTAGCCTCATTAGGCCCAAAGTGCTGCCACTGCACTTTAACTTGGGTAATAGCTCGCTTCCGCAGCATTACTTCTCTCTAGTCGAGGATGTCTAGCGGTTCAACCAAAATTTCTCCTTCCAGTTAGACCTGCAACATGCAACATCCTAAGTCAGTTTTCTTTTTAAGGAAACATTTTCAACTAATTAACTGGAGATAATTCTCACCTATATGTCCTGCCATCTGATTACATGTTTAGGATCATAAACATATTTTTTTAACACAGAAACATCGAAGACGTTGTGGACCTGTATGTGACTTGGCAGGGCGAGTTGGTAAGCTATCGGCCCAATTCTTGCTAAGACCTGAAAGGGTCCACAAAATCGGGGTGCCAATTTAGCGCACCCACTCCATTGCAATGTGCTCTTTTTCACTTGAATTCTCACGTATATGTGGTCACCAACTTGATATTATTTAAATCTCATTTTCCAGTCAGCGAAGTTCTTTTGCCTATCCTGAGCTGCCCTTAAATTAACTCGCACTTTCTTAACCATTTCTTCCATCTCCTTAAGCATGTCGGGTCCCACCATTAGTCTATCTTCTGGCCCGCCCCAACTTGAGGGTGTGCGACACTTTCACCCATACAATACTTCAAATGGGCTCATTTGCAATGATGTATGATAGCCATTATTATATGTGAACTCTGCAGATAATCTTCCAACTTGGTTGGTTGCTACATTACATATGCCCTTAGCATGTCTTCCAGCTCGTGGTTCACCCACTCTGTTTGTCCATCTATTTGAGGGTGAAACATTGTGCTGAAATTCAATTGAGTCCCTAATTCCCCAAACAATGTCTTCCAAAAGACTGAGGTGAATTTTTCATCATGGTTTGAAATGATTCTTTTAGGTAATCCATGTAGTCTGAATATGTTCTGCATAAATATGTGGGCAATCTGCACAGCTCTATAAGTCAATTGCACAGGTATAAAATGTGTCGCTTTACTCAATTTGTCCACCACCACCATGATGGAATCATTATTTTTCCTTGTCTTGGGCAAACACATTATGAAGTCCATGGAAATGGTTTCCCACTTCCGTTCTAGAATAGGTAGTGGTTGTAACAACCCTGTTGGATGTTGATGTTCTGCCTTAATTTGTTGGCACTCCAAACATTGTGCCAAGTACTCCACCACATCCTTCTTCATGCCTAGCCAGTAATACTCATTTTTTAGTGTTGTAAGCATTTTCTGATATCCTGGGTGTCTCGCATAGTTGCTTTTATGAAATTCATCCAGAATCAAATTTTTAATGCTATTCTGGTAGGGTACATATAGCCTATCTTGATAATACAACATTTTAGGGGTATCTAACACATAACCTTGTTGTTTTTCCTTGCTATTGGAGTGTTGCACTTGCTGTTTTATTTGGTGATATTCATTATCTTGCTCTGCTGCTTGTCTAATCATGTCCCCGAACGGAATTTTCCATTTGCTATAGGAAATCTCATACAGACATTGCAATTTCCGACTTAGAGCATCTGCTACCCGATTCTCCTTCCCCTTTAAATGCTTGATTTCGAAATCAAAACCACCTAGGAAATCCACGCACTGTGCTTGTCGGGCATTTAAGGTGGGTTGACTAAAATAATTGGTTAGACTGTGGTGGTCTGTCAAAAGTAAAAATTTCCTTCCTAAATGTTAATGTTGCCACATTTTCAAGGCGTGAATGATGGTTGTGAATTCTAGATCATAAGCAGAATATTTCTGCTCATGCTCTTTCAGTTTCCTCGACCCATAAGCAATTATTTTCCCCTCCTACATCAACACGCCTCCTACACCTTCTTTGCTTGTGTCAGTACATGCCACATAATCCTTGCTAGGATCAACTATACTTAGAATGGGTGTGGTGGTGAGCAGATGCTTAAGCTGCTCAAAACTTTTCTGGCATTCTAGGCTCCACCTAAAAACTCTTCCTTTCTTTTGTAAAGAAGTGATAGGATATGCCACTTTTGAAAATCCTTCTACAAATCATCTGTACTAACCAGCTAATCCCATGAAGGATTTGAAATCTGCTACATCCTTCGGTACAAGCCATTCCATTATGGTTTTTATCTTTTCGGGGTCTACTGTAATCCCTTCCTTCATGATTATATGGCCCAAATATTGTATTTCTTCCTTGAAAAAGTCACACTTGCTGAACTTGGCATATAACTGGTGTTCTCAGAAAGTTTGCAGCACTAATTTGAGGTTCTCTTTGTGCTCTTCCATAGTGCGGGAATGTATCAGTATATCATCAATAAAGTATATCATAGGGGTGTTGGTTAACCCAAAGGGTAGCACCACAAACTCGTAATGCCCATACCTTGTTCTAAAAGTAGTCTTAGCTATGTCTTCCTCCTTAATCCGAATTTGGTGGTAACCTGATCGCAAATCGATCTTGGAAAATACTGTTGCTCCCTTCACTTGATAAAAAATTCCACCGATCTGGGGTAAGGGATACTTGTTTTTAATGGTCAATTTATTCAACTGACGATAGTCTATGCACATGCGAAGCATCCCGTCCTTTTTCTTAACAAACAATACTGGAGCTCCCCATAGAGACACACTGGGGCGAATGTAATTTTTATCTAGCAGTTCCTGTAACTACATTTTCAACTCTATCAACTCAAGTTTACTCATTCTGTAGGGTGCTCGAGATACCGGTGTTGCCCTTGGTACCAACTTGATAGTAAAGTCTATATCCCTCTTAGGTGGCAGTCTGGGGATCTCCTCCAGAAACACATCAGCAAATTCTTGTATCACAGGGATGTTGTGCAAAGTGGCTATTTTATCTTTCGAGTTTGCATAGCCCACTTGGATGGCATACATATGACACCCCTTTGTAATACATTTCACTAGTTGAGAGGTAGTTATTGGTCGAATCTGCACTGATTGCTTAATCCCCTGTAGCTCCTGCTTTGCTCCAAGTTCATCTTTGTAATAGATAGTGTTTGTTTTGCAGATGACCAAGGACGAGTGTTTTTCTAGCCAATCCATACTAATAAGGACATCATATGAACCAAGCGAAAGTACATTCAAATCTGCCTTTATTGATTGTCCTGATATCTTTAAGGGGAAATTATCGACCTTAGCCAATACTCTTTGCTTCGCCCCTGTAGCCAACTGTACTAACAATGGGTTCCTAAATTTAACAGTTTGCAGTATACATTGCTCCACAATCTTAGGACTAATCTATGGTCTGAAGTTTTACTTTCGAAATCCACCATGGTCGGCTGGTACTCCACCTGACGATCCTCTAGAGTAGCATTAATCCTAGGTAGACTACGTCCTACATCACCGACTGTCGATGCTTCATGGATCTGGGAAACCTGTTCGATTCCCTTCCGTTGAGGACAATTTTTAACATAATGGGGTCCATCGCAGCCCCAACACTACACGGGAGGCCTCGCTATCCCTTCACCATCTAATTTACCATGGGGTTCACTGGTCCTTGACTCATTGGTTGGCTTTGACTTGAGTGAATTTTTCTGTAAATTCCTACTGTTTTGCCCTTTTGCAAAGCCCCTATTACCTCCACTTTGACTCCCTTTATTATTTCCAGCCAATCTACTGTTCCTCTTATCAGTCCGTCTTTTACCTGGAACCTCTCCCTTCTGCTTACTTTGCTGGTAACAAATTCTGGCTTTATGTATTACTTCGTCCATTGTCTTTGGATTGTCAAACTCAATATTTTCCCTCATACTCAAGGGGAAACTACTGAAAAATCTTTGTACTTTAGCCTTTTCCTCCCCAATATAAGGTACATAATGAAGTAATGATGTAAAACGGGTGATAAGTTCATCCATGGTTTGTTGTCCCAGACGCAAGTCATGGAATTCTCTCGCTTTTTTGTCATAGATGTAGGTTTTAACCCCGTACAGAAATTACCTGCATACAAATTCTAAATCACAGGAAAAATGAAAATGCGAGAGCATAACACATAAAACACGTATACACAGAGATTTCCCACTGGATCCCAAAACCGCGACTACCAACTTGATTTTTCATTATATTCCTTTCTATGTTACAATACATATTTATACATGCCGAAGCATCCAATACCATGGACCGAAAACCATCGCGTCCAAAACCATGGACTGAAAACCATCGCGTCCAA
>APFE030744376.1:27628-54998 GCA_000404065.3 Pinus taeda
CCAATACCATGGACCGAAAACCATCACGTCCAAAACCATGGACCAAAAACCATCGCATCCAAAAAACATGTGCGAAAAGCATGCACAAAACCATAGGTGGGTCTGCCCAACCTAACATAGGGTCCAAAACCAAAATTTTCCGGGCCGCTGCCCTAAACCACATAAGGTGCGGTTACGGGTACCCCTCAAACCCTCTGTTAACTATGTGGAAAGAATATAACACAACCCAACAATAGAAACGTTCTGTCAGGTACATTTCCTTAAAGTATTTTTGAAATTTTTCCCTAGTGATATTCCGTTCACTTACTCTTTTCATGATCTTGACTTCCTCCCACCACAGAGTGGCTTTCCCTTGTAACTGAAAAATGGCTAACCGTGCCTTGAGGTTTTGATCCTATTCGTATAGCTGGAAATATTTGTTCACATTAATCAGCCATGCCTCAGCTGCCTCCTCTTGCTCCCCATCAAAGTGTGGCGGTTTAATCTTACGAAATTCCCCTTGCAACTCTATATGTTGCCTCTTTGATGTCTGTTGCTTGGAAGCGTTATCAGACCGCTCCTCCCGTTCTTCCTCCCTTCCTTCCGACCCCTCTAGTTCCTCTGACACCCTTTCCTGCTCAGCACTGCGATTCAGTGGTTGCTGATTCTGTTTGTCGGATAGGCTCTTTAGAATCCTCTCTTTCTCCACGGTTAACCTCACGTTATCCTCCCATAATCGGGCCATTTCATTTTTCAACTCTTGTACTGTTGCTAATATAGCAAGGTTCGTATTGCGAGTCTCCTCTCTAAGCTATACCCATCATTCTGGGTTATTTCCTGGGCTTGTTGCAGGTCCTTAACCTGCTACAAACCTGTGGTCCATCGCCTGCCCTTCTCATGTTGGCTGTCCTCTGTTTTCCCTTGTTTTGGCCTAAGAATCTGAGCAGAGAAGAGAGTTAGCACATCACAGTTTTGTTTTGTTCTTAAGTATACATAGAAATGCAGAGTTAATATATAATGAATTTACTTTAGTCATTTATTCCCCAGAGGCCACAGCTTTGAGAACATGGCTTTCATACCACTTGTCATACTCCCGAAATTACTTTTTTCTTGGTTAAATGCATTTATGTCCTATGCATAAAAGAATGTTGTTAGTCACCATGTATGTGTACATAATCTCATGCTATTATTTCGCAAAGCATGTATTACATTTGATTTTTGCAAAATCCAAAAAAAATTAAATTGTTTCTATCCACGCGTACAAGGGTCCATCTACCAACAAAGATGGCAACCTTCGGCATTTACTCCGGCCTACGGGCAGGTTAGATATACACTGTTGATTGGGGTATCGGGGGACGAGTCATCAGTCCATGATTGTTGACTCCATCACCTCAGTGTTGATAGATTTGGAATGTTGTATTAATGCCTGCACAACCACTACATGTGGCATGTGCAGGGCCGCCCAGCACTGCGTCTGCCTCGGGATCCCTATTCAATTGACGACATTGGAGTCAGTTTGGTGATCCAACGATGATGGATGGCTCGACCCTATTCACATCACTTGGTCCCTTTTCGGAATTTATTTTGTCCGCCATTTACCTACTCTACCATTGGGTTGCCACTCTCATTCATGGGCCTGTTCACTCAGCATCCAGACTTCTATAAGTCACCTGAAGGTGCTCAGAACGCTACAGCTTGAACCACGCACCCAAATCCAGCTACAGGTAAGCTGTCATGGTTTCCTCCTTACGTAGCAACAATTGAACTTGCTTAAACCACCCATAATTTTTGTTTTCATTCGTTTTGTATTGAGCAGGAACTTATTACACATCTACTAGCTAATACCCCTCTTTTTGTGGAGGGTCGTCACATATCCACCTTCGCACCTAGCTTCAAATTGAGACTCAGTTCTACAAAGATGGTTTTGGTGCTCAAATACTTCGGGTATGAGATTTCTCCAAGTCTGGTTAAAGTATTTAATCGTTTTTCCCCCTTTTCTCAAGAAAATGTTGAGTGAGGGTTCTTACCCTGAAATGGTTTCTAGTTTATGCATATGTTAAGTTGGGTTCTTAGGCAGCTTGTCTTGCACAGGGATTCGGCCATATCGATGCACCTTATGCACCTTCCAGGCTTAACGCCTCCTGGCTAGCTTAGATTTGTCTTTATGTTTTATCAGTTTATTGGGTCCCTTTGGTAGAGATTGATATAGGGAACTATTGGTACCGATCCCTCTGATGGCTCCTCCATTTTTGTTTTGTTGTTGGTCTCTGTATTATTGTCCAGTTTTAACTTAAGTGTAAGACCTTAGTTTTGTTAGTAATACTCAGCCTAGTGAAGCATGTTGAGAGCCGAACCCTTACGGCTTCTAATCAGGCCTGCCTCTGTGACTCATGCATTGTGTATTAAGTCACACAGACCTATTGTAATATCTTAGCTGTAATACAACATGTTTTCTTTGAATTTCCCTATTGGTATCAAATGTTATGATGATGCACTTAGTTTATTGAATGTGTTTTTCAGTTATAATGAACATTGGGGACATCCCCACCTAGTAAATGTATCTGTGGAAATATGTTTTCTTTTCCTCTATGTAATGTTATATATATATTATAGATTTTGCCACAATTCTTCAATTTCATTGAACTGCAAGTTCCATGCACAATGTCATTACTTATGTAGTTACAACTTCCGCATCTCTTTTATTTGTCTACCTTTCTCGCCCTTCCGTGAGTGCTGTTTCTCGATTCACTCTTTAATTTGCAACCTTCGGTCACATGGTTTAGTGTATATATTGTTAACTTGCGGAAACCTTTCAACATTCTGCTATAGTTGTTGTTTTCTTTTTTACTATACGAATTTTCAGTACAGTGAACCGACTTACTTGGATATTCTTGGGTGATCACAACAGGGTATTCTTGATATAATCTAGTAAACGTATGGCTACTAAACATATTTAAATTCAACTTTAATAACGGTTTCTCCTATAATAAACTAACAGAAAGTAGTATAGCCATTGTGCATATATGTACTGACAGTTTAAGTTGTTATAGTATCGATTTTCCTCCATTTTAATGTATTGCACTTCTTTCACAACAATTTTTAATCTTATAAATGATACCCTATGCCCAGGGTTCTGGAAACATTACCCTATGCCCAGGGTTCTGGAAACATTACCCTACACCTAAGGTTTTGGAAACAAAACCCTACACCTAGGGTTCTGAGTATATCTAAAATATACCAAATAACTTTCCTTTTGGAGCCAACAATTTTAACTTCAACTATAAAGTTTACAGTAATAATTCCTTTTGGCCTTACCTATTCACTCATGCACGACTTGCCTTCTTCCACGACACTCTATTCCGCGTCTCACATGAGGTGGGATGCTTTATGTATTTACACCTTGCTCCCTCAGCTGTAAACCTGTTCGACTACGCTGACCCTCATAGTATCTCTTTTGTTTTGGGTTCTCGTTTATTGACTTAACAGGGTTCTCGGTAAAGACCTCATTTACCCCTAAGCCAATCCTTGATAAATAACTGCAACATTGCAACCATTTTAATACATCATGCCACATCAATGTTTTTAAAAGTTAAAAAAAAAAACAAAGAACAGTTCAGTTCCTTACCTGAGTCACTATTTCTTGCTTAAACACTTGAAAAGCCGAGATTACCTCTGTTCATCTATTTTCAATCTGCCATTCATCCATGAGATTCGTCTTTCGGGACCAGAATCTCCCCCCTTGCTCTCTTGCAAGACCACTATCTGCAGCAAGATATTCACACTTAGTGCCTGGCTATCTGGTCATCACCAGACATAGCCATCTTTCTCTGTTCTTTTTTTGTGGTCTGTCGCAACAGCAAAAAATTCTCCCTTTTTCCCACTTTTTTCCTCTGGAAGCCTTTCCAGTTAGGAAAACAATTAGGGTTGGGAATCAAAGCAACTGTCTTGCCTCTAACTCCCCCCTTGAGAAGTGGCTAGCTTTTTATGAAAATATTTCTTAAATTTTTAAAAGGCTAATAATATTTAAATTCAAACAAATAATGTTGTTAATACAGTTCATCATTTACCACAGTAAAGTAAAATATTTACATTTATCCTGGAGCATTACAGAAACTCTGCTGCATACATTAACATCATAGTACTATTTCTCAAAGACTTGATATTTTCAAAGGATTCAATTTATACATTAACATAATAGAATTATTGCTCAAATACTTCATATTTTCAAATTATTTGGTCAATAAAGGCATTTTGTACATATATATGTTATAATATGTAATTTATACCTACCTTGAAAAAGGTCAAAGTTGATTCTAATACTCTAAATTAGTCATTCAATTTACAAAGGAACTAAGTTTGAGAAGTCAGATTCCACTGACATTCTACTATTTGATGTGAACACGTTAAATGTTGTCTTAATGGTGTATATATATAGTTAATAGAAATAGACCTAATTTTGCGTTCTAGTACAATACTACCTTTTACTTTAACATAACTCAAGACATTATTAACAGATTTTCCACTGGTGAAGAATGATTACTTTTTACGCATTATATTAATGTTTGAAGTTATAAGCTTTTTCTTTGGACCCCAGAGATAATGGTGCATCAACGAAGCTTGATTCACCAGAAAATCCTTTCAAAGATGAAAAGTATGATGTTAATGTACACCGACCAACTTGTATCACCATAGATTGATTAAAATCCATGGCAAAGTTGTAGGAAAGAGGATGGGGATGGGAATGGGAATGGGAATGGGAATGGCAATGGCAATGGGAATGTGAATGGGAATGGGAGGCCTTCATGCCAATCCGATTGTTGATTCAAAAACCGTCAGCAATGGTTTGGCAATTTGCTTATGTATCCTCAGCAACACATATTGAATTCTTAAGATCGACTCCACCTGATATGACAACACTTTAACATGGGATTCAATCTCAGCAATATCAAGCAAGGAATTATACAATAGCTAATATGCATCCACAAGCTAAATCATATAAGGAGAAGAAGGAGGCACTGGCTATCAAAATTTAGTCATTCTCTTTTCAAAGTACATGTGTTAATATAAATGAGGATGAACAAGTGTTGCATGTAGCTGGTAGTCCCTGTCGTAAGCAGATGCCCCCCTCACTCTTACATGCTTTGACGAATAAAGAATCCCTCCCCTCCATAGCGAGGGGACCCACCCTATTCTGAACCACCCCATTCTGGTCACACCAATCCTCTAACAAGGCAGAGGAATTACCTGAACGGTTAAAAGTAGCCAGAATCCGGGCAAAAAAAATTCAAAAAATCTTGTAAAGGCGGAGTTTGAATCATGTTTTTATGGTGGAAATGGATTTAACACCATCAAAAACATCTAAGACACCTAAAATTTTGAAATTTACCAATTATAACTTGGATTTGCAAAAATCCTTGCCAGATTTTCTCTAAATATAACCGGAATTTCAATAACTTTCTGGGCAACTCCTTCGCCTCATTAAACTGCGCAATGCTGGTATCTCTCCTTCAATGATTAGAGAAGGTGATTCTTACATAGGTTGAAAATTTATCTCTGCGTGATGGTTCTGTCATGCAACGCAATCGCCTGGGAAAATATATGCATTTAACAGTGTTAAGACATTTCATATATCATTTCAACTCCACGTTTGAGAAGAAATGGCTACTCCAAAATAATAATAATACTTCATGTATGAGAGACATCATACTAATCCATGTTAAATATCGGCTGGCGTGATTGTGCATATGACTTGGTTAAGGTGGATAATTTTATGTTTTTTGTTCCATAATAAATTTATCATTGCCGTCACATCAATATAGTTATCAAACATGCTGACTACGAATTTAGTAAATTAAATTTCCATAAACAAACATCATAGCTTTAATTATAATTGATAATTTATTAATCAAAGGTTAAAAATCTTCTAATTACTTTTCGAATTCTAATTGAAAGTGATACACTTACTTGACATGCATCTTTGTGGGTGCTGCTTGTTCCAATTTTTAGGAAATTTTCCACCTCCTTTGTTCAGTTTTGTTGCTTTGTTCAACACGCAATTTCGCTGCTCTATTCAACACATCCGGTTAGAGAACTACACAAACATTTCCAAAGAAATGTTTTTGAATAAACTTACACAACCTACCGTTAGCTATTCAAATTAAGTATTATTGAGTGAAGAGAAGTTTTGTAGATCACTGCACTGCTTCTTCCGATGTCATGGCATTCGTGTCTCTGGACATAACCTTTCTCTAGATGTTGTCGAACGAGGTGGAGATCGAAGACATAGAACACATGAAAATCGAAACTCGATCATATCTCTGGACAACACCTTTCTCTAGCTGCTACTAGACGAGGTGGAGATCAAAGACGCAGAACACATGAAAATCATTAACTAAGATTATGGACAAACCAAAAAGTAGCATCAATATAGTTATGGACTCTGCCTAGCCCATATCTACTTTCATCACTGATCTTTTCTGCACCGCCATGTTTGATGTGATAGAGAAACTTTGCATAACCATGTATGTTTACTTAACTTCGACAACTTCTCTTCTTTCTCTCATGTTCTCTATTCTGAGGATTGATATTCCATTTTTTTTCAAGGACACCGATTTTCCAGTAGAGCTACTAGACCTCCTGCCCATCTCAAGCATGGATGAAGCACTTTTTTGGTTTGTGCACCATTTCTCGCTCCTTCGGGAAAGAATCTAGCCGACTCACGCCTTCAGGAGAGAAGCTAGCTGACATCGATTCCTATGGGTGTTGCATAGTACTCCTTTAAGGTCCTTTAAATCCAGCGAGAAAACAAAGGCTTTCTCTGCTCTCCTGTGGGTGTTGCACAGTACTCCTTTAAGGTCCTTTAAATCCGGCGAGAAAATAAAGGCTCTCTCTGCTTCTTCCATGGCTTCATACAAATTTCTTTGGCATAATCTCAAACCAAATCCGGCGAGAAAACAGAGGCTCTCTTTGCTTCTTCCATGGCTTCATACGAATTTCTTTGGCATAATCTCAAACCCTTCCAGAGGCTGGGTGACCTTTGTCAGGCTTGTGGCTATGGATCTTTGTTTCTGTGGCAAGGAAATATTCATGAGCATGAGCTAGTGTTGATACTACATATAGTGGGGATAGTACGTATAAGATACTGCCTTAGAGATTACGGCATGCCCATATGAGGCCTTAGGTTTGATCTTCTACTCATTCAATAAAATAAAGGCAAATCTTATGCATAGATCTAGCCACCCAGGAATGCGATTGGTTATTTGTTTCACTTCATAACCTACCTTGTGCCAACTAGATATGCATTAGTTGCGAGGCTTATGCTGCCTCACTTCTATCTCTATAATTGCCTCGACCCCTGTACCTGTTCACTGAAGCCATTGCACTTAGAACGTTCACCTGTTGCACATAGAAGCCACGACCCTCCTCTAAATAAGTATACATCTATGGTTATTTCTTAAGCGATAAGAATCTATCCATCCTATGAACGGAGTCCAAGAACTTGACATGCAGCCATACAACTCCTTGAATAGTCATTCTGATCCATCCAACTTCTAGCTATGGATTTTTATTTCCCTCAGACAGCCTTCTGGCTATGGATTTTTATTTCTCTCAGATGAACGCATTAATCTTTAGGCGCTATGGATCTCTTGATATATGTTTCCCTCAGACGACCGCATTAATCTTCAATGGGAGTTCCGTTGCTTGCCTCAAATGACTATTAAAATTAGCTTTGTGTACAAGTAGCTTTCGGAAGGGCGATTAATCACTAATCCCTTAGATAGTGACTCAGAACTCGAGCTTCAAAGGCAATATCATGTCCAACACCAGGGAGGTGATGACATGCAGGTTGCCATGACGTGTTCTGGAGTGGTGACGTGTGCTAGAGTGGTGACTTCGATATGTAATATTTTGGCATTCGATATCTATTATACCATTACAGTGGCTTTCGATGTATTATACCCAAGAAGAATTCAATATGTATTATACTGGCTTCCAAATGTATTACAATGGAGAAGAAAAACATAAACATTAGATGTTTCCTAAGTAATGTTAATTATAGCGTAGCATTAAATTGGCATTCCACTAAAATTTGAAAGAAATATCGTAAGTTTTGCATAAAAGTTTGTTTAGTGAAATATTTCCGCTGAAACATGGTTAAAAAGTAAATGAATAATTAGTTAAAACAATTTAACGATGGAAAAAAGCCCATCAAACGCAAAAGTCCCTGCGCTGCGAAGGCAGGGACTAATAAGACCACCGACCCTAATGCCCCGAATGCAAGAACTAATGGAGGGGATGTATGAACGTTGCCGCATCCAATTTATAATTCGATCGTAAGTATGCATATTATAAATTAGAAAATGTTGTGAAAAAGTTTAAGACAAGAAATGTTAAACTTAAAACGCAACTTAGAGAGGCCAGAAAACAAATTGTTGACTTGGAGAAACTAATGAGATATCCATCTCAAGAAGAAAACCCTGAGTTTGATAATAATGTGACAAATGATATTTATCCGGGTGGGAATCAGAACCAATAAAATATGCATGAGGAGGAAAAGATCTCTCGAAGCCTCAGGGAAATTAGGCCATGAGTAAAATTCGAAGGCATGGAATCTCCCTACCTCTAAAACTAACAATATTACATCCTTTGCTGAACAATTTAGCAACGCAATCTTGGATGATATTATGACAAACATATACGCCTTTTTGCAGTTGAAACAAAAACTTCAAAAATAAAAATATTGATGTAACAAATATTATAGCATGAAAGAAAACAATATGTAAAGATATTTACTGATGTAATAAGATTATAACATGACAACAAACAATCTGTAAAGCTGCTTACTTCTTCTGGTGGCACAAGGTGGTTGTTGGTTATCCCAAAAGGGAGAGTAAAAGGCAACGTGAACCATGTGAACAAAATATAAGGAAATCATTAAACATCTAAGAGATGTGCCCCAAAACTACATATTGAATCAATGATTATAACATGAAAACAAATAACTTTAGAAATGCTTACTACTTCGGGTGGCAGAAAGTTTGGCTACCCAAAAAGAGATAGTAGAAGGTAGCGTGGACGATGTGAACAAAGTATATAAAAATTCATTAGACATCTAAGAGTTGTACCCAAAAATTAGATGAGCCAAATTCACTGAGAAAAAAAAATGAAAAAGTCGGCCTACAAAAATATGGAAATGTTAATAGTTCTTGAGCAAATAGACCAGGCCCGAACAAATTCCATTCCGTGATCAATTCATCAGAATTATCTGCATCTAGTGGCATTGCACCCACTTTCTAGCATTTACACAGTTAGAAACACATGACAAATAGAGCATATCATGGAAAGAAGGAAATTTTTTGAGAGCAGCCAGTTTCAATCTGTGATTATCAACATATCAGCATCTAGAGGCATTGTACTCAATTTCGAACATTTAGGCATTCAGAAACATGTCGCAAGAAGATAATTATAGAAAGAGGGCAAAAATTAGAGAGTAGCTTGTGAACTAGTTCAGGGAAACGAAAGAAATGAACCCATCCTTCCACCGATACGACGACTATAACATCTATCACGTAGGAAAGCCAAAATGCCAATACCATCCAATGAGGGTCATTTTTAAGTTATTGTAGATTCCCGGAATATTTGGGAATTTGATGGATATAGCCGAGGTCAATTTTTTGACTGCACATATGGCGTCCATTCCCTAATATTCCAAAAATCTGCAATCCACTTAAATTCACGCGCAAGTAAGACATCTACAATTCTCAACTCCTGAATTATCGATTCATTCTATCGATTGCGTTTCGGGTCCTTTGCCAACGGTATCAGTTCAGCGGTCTTCACAACAAAGAAGCCTGCTTTGTATGATAATTTAAGGATCAGAATTATTTTTCAAACATGTGAAAGGGGCCAGAAAGCTAGCAGAGCACCATTGGGTAATCTAACAAGATGGAGTATACAAAACCCATTGTATAATTATAATTAGTTGGAGTAGTCTATGGAGGCAAGGAATTGTTTGGACGATTAAAAGTGGTTGGAATTCAGGTAAAAAAATTCAAAATTCTTTTTAGAGGCAGTGTCTGAATTAAGTTTTTGATGGTGAAAATAGATTAACACCATCAAAAATTTCTAGAACACCTAAAACTATGAATTTTAACAGCTCCTTACAAGATTTTTTCAAAATATGACTAAAATTTCCATAACTTTCAAAAACAAAAAAAACATAATTATTAAACTACAGCTAATTATATAACCTTCCAATTATAAAACCTTCCAGAAGCAAAACTAGGATATCTTTACACTTCAATAGATGCCAAAATCGAATTGAGACTAAAGGAAAATAACTCTTATCTTGAGGATGCGCAACAAAGTTCACGCCCAAGTGATTGGAAAGGGCCATAGCATGCAAAGGACCAGATTGAGGGTCAAATTTATGTTGTTCCCATCGAATTACAAAAATTGAAACACTAATTCTTTGAAAGATAACATGTCTGTAACGTTACGCTCACCCTCTGTATCTCCATTTTCCCAAACAAATTGAAAAGTGAAGCTCAGCAGCAGTAGCCGGAGTCTCGTCCTTCTTTCTGCTCTGTAAGTCTCTTCCTTATCAGCAAAGGATGGATGGGATCAACGGCATGACCTCTCTAATAAATGGAGTCATTTAGAACAAACACACCCTCCACTCCCCTATCTTGCAGAGAATTTATGGAAATTGTACGTTTTCTTCTTGTGAGCTTCATGGAAAACATTCCGCGTCGCATTTTCCAGGTGGACTATTGCATCTAGCTCGGAGTCCTGCACATTTTGTAAAATCTAAAATAGAGGTACTAAATAATTTAGTTATTTTTAGTGTGATTTTTTAAAAGTATTTGTTTTGTCAAATTTCTTTAAAATTTAATAATAATTTATTAAAATCACAAGTTTGATGAGTAATCTATACACAATCAAAATGCTCTAAATTTTATTCAAAATATTAAATCTATATACAATGAAAAAACCAATTTAAATAAAATAAATCAAAATTTAAATTTCAAAAAATAATACTAAAAATAACTTCCTAAAAAATTATTTCTAATAATATCATTGCTGCTACTCTTGAAAGAACTAACATATTTATAGCCGATGTCTTTCTAGCAAATGGTATGACATCAGCATGTAGAGAACTAATAAATCTAAAGTATACATTACAAATCCAAATAAAATTTCAAGTAAAATAGCAAACTAATGTTCCAGTCTAAAAACTATAGATCATGGCCTAACAACAATAACATAACAATAGCCATCTAGTTTTAAGGTTAGTGTTAAGTGAGACATCATATAAATTAAACTGTTTTGCTGCGAAAACAAGAAATCTATATGGTTACTTTAGCGATTTGATATGCATCTTCTATCTCACAACATTATTATAATAAAATATTATTATGATACGCATAGAAATAATAATAATATATAATAATAATAATTAATATATATAAATAAATTTTAATATAAATTTATGTAAAAAACACAAAAATTATTTTATTTTTATATATTTAATAACATTTTCGATATTTATTAACATTTGGACTGAGGAATGTAAAACGTGGCCGGGCACATTTTCCAGTGTAATACCCCTGCGGCAGTAGATTTGGTAAAGACTTACTATATTTACAAGTGAAGGGATTATGCGTTCAATGAATCGGTTAAATTAAAGGTTATTGATAGCAATAGATCTGCGGTGATAGCTATAGGGTCGTTCTTTATTCACGGTAGAGCTATGGTTTTGAAAAAAGTGAGAGAGTGTGCTTGTTTTAAATGGGAAACCCTAATGATAGTGGGTTTCTCGCAAAAGATTCTACCGATTCAGAGAGCGATTGTTTGAGCATTGAACATTATAATTCCATACTCGGTGGTGTTTTGAAAAGGGTATTGAGACATGGCTCGAACAAATGAGTATGAGCCTCAAATGATTATTTCTGATGAAGATTCAAAAGGTAAGTATGGTATTATAATGGTTACTTCTGAATGAAGATACTGAAGTTGAGATTCATTTCAAGGAATATTAAGTAGAGGTTGACATGTCTGCTGTGGAGGCTAGACGAGGAGAATATATTCAAGG
This sequence comes from Pinus taeda, assembly GCA_000404065.3. Lineage (NCBI taxonomy): Eukaryota > Viridiplantae > Streptophyta > Pinopsida > Pinales > Pinaceae > Pinus > Pinus taeda. The sequence goes on from APFE030744376.1 coordinate 39,702, forward strand.
AATTCAATGGAAGATGAGAAACTATGTTCACTGCGAAAATCAACAGAAGACGAGGACAATATATTCAAGGAATTCAATGGAAGATGATAAATTATGTTCACTGCGAAAATCAACAGATTATGCAACCAGTAAAGAGAAAATGAATTCTTGGTAAACCTTCGTTTATTCTTTATTCACCAGAAAATCGAGGTGGGAAAAGAAAAAGCTTGAAATCGGAAAAAGAAAGTGATTTGAATAAGGCATGGTGAGGCATTATGGATGACTATAGTCGATTAAAATATTGGGCATTTTAGATGATTTTAGTCCATTAAAATGTTGTAATAGTTATGTGTTAAAAGTTCATGTAATCAAGGACCGTAAAGGAAAAATAAGACCAACCTCTTATGGTGGGGCATTCTCTCTGACTCTAGTCTATTAAAATATTGTAATAGCTATGGGTTAAAAGTTCATGTAATCAAGGACAATAAGGAAAAATAAGACCAATGTCGCATGGTGGGGCATTGACCAAGGTCATGGGACACGTATTCCAAGTTGAATGTTGGGAAAAACCCAATAGTGGGTATTTATTATGGCTAAGGAAATTAGAAAAGACAAGAGACATTAATTGGCATTTATTTATGAAAATAAAAGAAAATAGGAGAAAAGGGAGATGAAGGGTTATAAATTTACATGAAAAGGAAAATTGAAGAGAAAATAGAGGAAAATGAAGAAAAGAGAGACCTCAATGACCAAAAGACTTTTGAGGATCATTTCACATTTTTTTTTTACAATTTTAGCTTTGACTCTCATTTACTCTTGCACACATGGAGCATCCTTGGAGCACTCTATCATTAGAGAAAGAAAGTAAAAGGAAGAAAGAGGAAGGCAAAGGACAATCTAGGAAGGTTGGATCAAGTAGCTTCAACAGGAGGATTTTGTTGGTAACATGTTGCATGTGCGATTCCTAACTGAGTTGTGAATGCATGGTACATGCATTTGTTCATTTGGTTCATTTATTGTAATTGGCATGGTTTTTTCCTAGTTTGACAGTGGCTTCAACCTTGCCTTGCCATTTTCTGGATAGTCATGGTGTGATGGGATTAATTCCTTGGTTGATTTTTGGATTTCGAGAAGGTTTTGGAACCAGGTGAGATGGTATCAGGAAAATTCTCAAGGGTTTGGGGTGGAGATTGTTTTCTCTGAGAATCCCTTGACAGGTGGATCGAGATAAAAAAATTCCTCAAGGTAATGATGAAGAATTTCTAATGCATCCAAACTTGTTCAAGTTTCATGATCTCTTGACTAGTTTTGGTGAGATCACAGTAGCGTGATGGTAGAGGTGCTTTGATCTTTGGGAACCCGTGGTTTTTTATGTCTTGATATCCCACATTCATGCTTGGAATTTGGCACGGGGGCAATTGGCTGAAAGAAAGATTTCGTTTAGCTCAATCTATGGTTGGGTGGTATGTGGAAGTCCTTGACTTGGTTGTCTTTTGCACAAGTTAATAAGAACTATTTTCATATTGTAATCTATGAGAACTTGTACTTGTTATTATAATGATTTGATGGCTATTCTTCCATGGTTAGAAATCTTTTTATATGTTGGTTATAAGCATGGATTTGTAATGTGCTCTAGCTATGACTTGTTCAGGATTTGATAAGTATATGAATGGATGATGAATGCATGAACTAACAAGTGTTATTACATCTAATATGAGAGGGCACTAAACCTTCTTGATGATTATCAAATGGACCACAAACCCTTATGATCAGATATGTATTCATGACTTGCAACTCTTATATTGGCCATGTGTTTGACAAAATTTTTGTTATAGATTAGGAATGTTCTAAGTCAGTTCTTGTTTAATTTTTGTATAAATGGCTTCGTCATTATGACATATATCATTCTTATAAGTTATAGGAAGTTATGGGCAGTATTTTGGAGACTAGCCTAGAAAAGTGACTTAGATCTTGGGACTGCACCCTCTGAGCTAGAGGATATGGTATTCAACTGCATGAAGGAAGTGTTATGCATGCAGTTGGAGGGTCATAACTGCAACATTGTGCATGTGGTTTATATGTTACATTAGAGAAAAATAACTTCAGCTCAGGGCTTGGTCAGTTGGGCTGGTTCTTTTGCCCTTGAGTGTCATGTGAGCCTTGAGAGATTTCTGTGAGTTGTCAGTTGTCAGCCCCACTTCCATAACTGAAGCTTGAAGGCTGAGTCATGTCATAGTGGCACTCAACTTCACATTTATCTAGAGGTCTTGAAAAAGTGGGTAAATGTGGGGTGACAATGTTACAAATACAAGAAGAAGTGATACACAAGCTAGCTAATATCATATGTTTTCCTCACACTATTGACTTTCCTGATTATTTAAATATTCTGGGAGAAAGGAGAGGAGCATTACATTATGACCCTAAATGTAACGAATAAAATATATAAATAATATAAATATAATATAAAAGATAATAATAATAAATAATAGTTAGTAAGCTAGTAATTAGGTTGAAAGAGACATTGTCTAGTAGGACATGACTCTTCATGAAGAGACACTTGCATGGTATATAGCAAGCTCTCCATTCTCATTTGAAATCATTATCATTTCTTATTCATTATTTATATATAATATTGTATCCTCATGGATATTTTGATATTTCAATTCTTTTGAAGTAATTAATTGTAGAGGAACTTTGTTCTTGGTTTCATTGTATCGAGTAGTTCGGTCTTCTAGGTTGTTTAACCGTGTGCACAAAGCTCGTTTCGTGATCAAGTCTGGGCTATGACTCAGTTCAAGTGTTTCGCTAAATATTTGGGGTTTCTCCCACTCGCTACCAAACCTTTTGCTATATAATTAATAATAATAATAATATAATAATAATAATAATAATAAATATAAAGATATAATTAAAAGAGGTCATATAAAAAAAAAAGAGATTAAAAAAATAGAAAAAAAACAAATTCAAAAAAAAGAAAATTAAAAATTAAATAAGTGCATAATAGAGACAAGAGGGAACCTTTCCAAGTATATTTAAACTTTTTATGTGGAGAAGCCCATGATTTTAAAAACAACCCATGGCAATTGCCCATGGTATTTTAAAAGGTTAAAAAAAAACAAAAAACAAAATGAATATGTTTTACTTTTTAAGTGGAGAACATTTTAACGGAGGTTTTAAAAACAACCCATGATGATAGCTCATGGTATTTTAACATCATGATCGTGTCATATGAAAAGATGTGACCTTTATATTTATTAAGTGGGGTGACATTAAAAATTTATCAAGAAAGTAATTAAGTATATAAAAAAATGGACCAATTTATTATTAAAAAAAAAAAAGTGAAACTATTATTATTTTAAGATAATAAAGTTATTTTGAAAAAATGGTCTTAATATAAAGAAATAGATACATATATAGAGGGCAACAATAGAAAGGAGTATATTTTTAATGAAAGGGTATTCAAGTTTTTAACAATCCATATTAAGGGATAATATTGGAAATATATGTATAAAAAAAGGGGGAATAAAATAAGTTAAAAAAAATAAATATTCCATATAAAGTTAAAAGAAGTGAAGAAAAAGAAAAAATATGGAATCCCTGAGTAAGGAGAAAAAACAATCAATTGCAAGAGATATAGAACAATTAATTACAATAATTGAGTGATAGGGTGATGAGAGAAAGAGAATGGATTCGTTCTTCCATTCTCTAGATCCATCATCACTTCCACAAAATGATGTTATCCAATGTACTGAGAAAGTGCAGCTAAAAGATCAAGAGAATGACAAAATAGCCAAATTTCAAAAAAAAAAGGAAGTGTTAGAACGTGACCATAAAAATCTTGTGGATATATATTACAAAGAAATAATGGAAAAAGACGAAGAAATTTCTCGTCTCAAGGACCACATCGAAAAATTACTAGCACAAGAGAAGAATGCTAGGAGAAACAACACTTCCATCTTTATAGTTGTGAGGGGTAGACTTCCTTGTTGCCATAATTTTTCTTTCCACTTTGTAACAAAGCCCTTTTTCTCTTTCTTCTTCCAATTGTTGTGGTGTTTCTCTAAAGAAGGTCTTGCACTTTGTATCCTCATAATGTGCTATAATTTCCTCTGTGAAAATTGACCACGTAACAAATGGTTTACGAGAATAAAGCCCTTTATGCCATAAAAATTGATCTTGTTCTAAATATGAAGATGCAATACATACCTTTTCTAATAGTGGTAGGCAATGTAGATCAAAATATTTCTTCATCTGTAGTATCCAACTTACTGGATCCTTGCCATCAAACTTCCTCATCTCAATTTTTCTTGATTTTAGGAGCTCGATCTTGAAATGACTGTAACTCTGTAATTTCAGATCTCCAAGTTCTGAAATTTCTTCCTGTGGTAGCTCCCTGAGTTCTCTTTCTAACCTTGCAAGCCTCATTAGAATTTGATTATCCAAAAAAGAGTTATGCCAAATCTCCCAGGGTGACCTGATTATGACTAGTTTAGTAGAGCAAACTTGTAAAACATGCCATGTCTCACTGTTTTGACCTTAGTACCTGAAACTAATATACAAAAAACTACAGGCAGTCCTCTTTCTGAAACTTCTTACGAAATTTCAATCTGATCCTCAGAATGAAAGTTATGACGATTTTCCCAAGGTGACCTATTTGGAATTTAAATCGGGGGTCTGCAAAAACCCTAACTTCCTCAGATTATATCTCCGAAAATATAGCGAGATAGGATCTAAAATTTGGAGCCGAGGTTCAGACTGATTTCATCTAAAATGGTTTTTTTTTTTCTTTTTAGCTTCTGAAACTTCATAGCAAAATAGTTATAGGGAAAATTCCATTATGACTCGTTTTAGATGAAGTTATGGAGCTTGCAAAAACCCTAACTTCCTCAGATCATATATCTGAAAATATAGCGAGACAAGAACTGAAATTCAGACCCTAGGTTCAGAATGATCTCTTCTCAAATGGGTTTTTGTTTTATCTTCTGAAACTTCGTAGCAAAAATGTTATAGCGAAAATTCCACGATGACTTGTTTGCTGCAGTGAAAACCCTAGAATCCAAAGCTCTGATACCAAATGTTATGAAACCAGCTCAGAAAAAGATAGAAAATATAGATCAATGACTTAGAAATAAGCCTCTTCAAGGGGGCAACCTCCTTTACATTACACAAATGAGAAATTCTTAGATGATACAATTGAAAGACTTCCTTTCTATATATAGGAGTCTAATGGGTCATAATATAATCGGAGCGAACATAACAATAATAATGTAAGGGAACAATAATAATAGTAATGGGATTCTATGGGGCATAATAATAACAATATGGGGACTACATGGGTAGAACAATATAATAAGGGGGTTTCCCCTCATACTGTGCAATTTCTTCCTAAATAGGGCTTAGCATTAGGTCCCAATATCATCCAATGAAGCCCTGCAAATAAGGATGCATTTGAGTGTGCTCCCTTTAGGCTTGCCCTTGATAGTATGTTGCATGAAAAACAATGATATTTTCACAATTATGGAGGGCATGTGGAAAGAAATTTCAATCCAAGGGAGAAATCAGATGCATAGATTCCAACTCAAGCTGATGGAATTGAAATTAAGAATAAAACAATGGAACCAAACACAATTTAGGGACAATCATACTAAGGAGTAGAAACCATAAGTGTACATGAAAGAGATCTCACTTGTAATTATAAGAGAGGGAATATCTAAAGCCTTGGTGGAGGAGGGATAGTTAATTTAAGACCTAGAGCATCATTGCAAACAAGAGGAAATTTTATGGAGACAAAACTCTAGAATCCAGTGGTTGATGGAGGGTGAAAGAAACACCATGTTTTTTCAAATATCCATGATCAAGCACCAATATCACAATCAAATTTTTTCCCTTACCTAAGGGGAAGGAAACAGGTTGATTGAACAAGAGGAAATGGAGCCATAATTGGTATCTTTCTATCAGGATCTATTGACGGAAGGTGATCAAGGAAAAGAAGAATCCATCGCTAGGGTTGTCATTCACATTCCCAAATTGATTAACCCAAAACAAAATGCCACTCTCATGAAGGAATGTCATTTTGTCACCATTAGAAAATTAACGACAAATCTAGATCTTTCACTATCTAATGTAATGTACCAATAATTCCCCTACAAAATTGGAAGTAAAACAATCCCAAAGACTATAATATTTATGGATTTCATTGCTCAAAAACTTATTTTTAAGCACTTGCGCGATTTCCCTAGCCATTACCTGCACAAGCATAGTTTCAACCATTGTGGCTTGTGCAAGTCTATGTACTGTCTTCCACTATGAAGTGCGCAAATCTCTTAATGTGAGTAAAAATAGAAAAGTGATTTCTAGAAGCCTTGTTGGAGGAATATTTCCCAACTGAAGGTGAGAAAACTCCTCATTTTGTGCAACCCTAATCCATACTTTTAAGGATCTCATCCCTTGAGAAGAGGATCTCAAACCTCCTCCTCTTGGCCTATAAATTTGACACGGGCCAGAGGATGAAAGGGAGACTTTTGAATGTAAACATATGATGTTGGAATAGGGCTAGAAGTATTTTCACTTAAAGAGAGGATTGGAGACCATTGGGAGGAGGCCTACATCATCAAGGCAGGGTTGTATTACTTCTTCTTGTTCAAATATTAATACAAGCAATAGTTTATTTCCTAATTGCACTTGTTTTAATTCTCTTTGCAAATCTCCTTGATCTTTTGCATGATTTATAACTAAATATTGGTTTAATCCTTTGAAATGTGCTATGTTGCAATTTTCATTTTCTTTTTGCTTCATCTTTATCTACACTATGCTTTTATGCCTTGTTTGTTTCTCTTTATGTGGATCTTCCTTTGAAGCAACGAGGAATGGCTTTTGAAAGCATCAGAAGGACTTCCATAGGAATTTCATGGAAAGCTAAGAGGCTCTTTCATATCTCATATTTTATGCTTCAGTTATGAATTAAGGAAAGGTAGTAGTCACTTGTTTTGTTTGTTACTAGATCTCTTTAGAGTCTAGGGAGATAGCTCTTGTCCACAAAAGAATTTTCCCACAATAAAAAATTGGCGACCATATTGGGCAACGATTTGTTCTTCATTACGTCCTCCTATGACCTATGATTGCTTTATGTAGACTTATTTGACTGTACTATGAATCTTGAAGGCTTAAAGTTCCAATTTTTTAGCTTTTTTTTTTTTTTTCTTAAGTTTTCTTCGCCTGTGCACTTTGTCTTTGGCTAAAGTCCAAAAATTTGCACACTTTTCCTTTGGCAATAGTGCATTTGTGCACTGGATATAACTAGTTACCTACGCAAGTCTCTTAAATTTTTTAAAATTAGGGTTTACTTGTTGGGTCCAGAATTTTTTATTGTTTCACTTTCTTGGATCTGTTTACATTCTGGAAAGGTCCTCCAAATATTATTTGTGTATTTTGAAGGAATAAATAATTGTTTGCTTTGGGTATGCAAGAAGTTGTTAAGATTAAAATTTGCATTTTCTAGCATGGATTTTAAGGAAATTAGGTTGCATTTTTTTTAAAAAATTGTGTATTATAAGTTCTCTTTGATTTGCATTTTCAAAAATGATTAATTGATTCTCACATTGTTGAAAAGTGAATGAAACGTCTCTCCTTACTTTACTTAGGATTCATCGAAGTGAAGATATTACATTATCATATTCGATTGCATTTAGTTTTGAGTCATATTATAACACCATCGGTTTCATATCCATTAACGTATTGAGTAAAACAACAACTCAAAAACAATACTAATAAAATAAATGATCCCTTTTATATTTATAGGACTCATTACACCTACATTAGATAAGATTGTAGGGATTTGGAAGAGGAAACTGAGTTAACTTTCCAAAGTTGCAGAGAAACAATAGAATCTTGAGGTAGGGCATAAATTCATCTATTATAGTTTGACTCTCGGAAGGTCCTCTTACAAGGGAGTTCAACAAAAGATCATATCGGACCCAATGAAGTGATGGACCCTTCTTCATTGATTACGATAGCATGATTTGCATGTAACACAAACGGTGTTGAAAGGTGTTTTGGTGTCACTTGAAGGATAAACCTTAGATTGACCATATTAAGGAACCCTCAAGGGGATGGAGTTTTGTTACTCTAACCTTGCGTGTATGTCTGATTTGCGATTGTTACCCTAAGTTAAATTTTTATATGTGGTAATCTTAGAGACAATTATCTTAGGGCTTTTACCCAAGGTGACGATGGGGAGGAAGTCCCTGCTATACTTGGAGCCGACATTGACTACACTCACTTGGACCTTTTTGGAGGGTATTCTTCACTTGAGATGGCATAAGTGAAGTTACTTACACTATATCATTCCCATTAAGCAAGCTATCAATGTAACTGATTCCACCTACTCAATATCTATCCACTTTTCACATTTATCTCTCTAGTTTGGTTTCATTACCAACTAGCGATTTCACTGTGAAAAGGTTGTTTGCATGGTTTGACCACTAAGATTTATTAGCATTTTGTTTTCTTATTTTACTTTATACAAACCTTAGTTGTCGATTGTGAATTTGGACTGTTAATATTGTTTAAATTATTAATTGAATTTATGAAAGTTGAATCTAATGGCAACAATTTTGGAATTCACCAATCAAGGGACCCTTTTTAATGGGATTCCTAGTCATTTTCCTTGCTTTGGAAATGTTGTTCCTCCTTATATGGCTACTTTTTCACTTCCCAAATTCATGATAGGTTTGTCGATGTGGTTGTTTTCAACTTCTTTAGTCCCAAATACCCAAATTATTCAACCTCAACCGATTTCATCACTTGAATCAAGTTCTTCATCGCAAAAATACCAAGTGTTTGCTGACCCTTTACTTTGTTCACCCAAAGTGTTTTCCTCCCTCTCTTTTTCTTCAATTGGTAAAATCCTTGATGTTAATAACTAGGTGGCTAAGAAGAAGGAGAAATGGAAGAAGAAGAAGGAGAAGAAGAAAGTTAGGAATGAAGTCAACTAACAAACTATTGCTCTGATTATGGAAAATGTCGACAAACCGTCCAAAATACAACACAACCTCAAATTCCCTTGCAATCTTATTCAGGGAGACCAACTTATTATTGATTGTACTCATATTCCAAAGGTATTAGAGGTTTGGTCTAAAAATTATCATGAACTTATTGGTTATTCATCAACCAGTGATTGTGAGGTCTCAAGGAAAAAGGGTAAAGCTAGCTTTCCTTATAGGTTATGCGAAGAGAGTGACTAAACTCACCTTTTCCCTCACATGGATGAAGCCTCAAAATTGTTGGAAAACCTTACTATTTCTAAACAACAACTTCCAACTGGTTAACATAAGATTTCTCCCAATCTACTATCAGTTGACAAAGTGAATTATCTGATTCTAGGTATAGTCAATCCCACTCTTCCATTGGGGAGTGAAACAGATATCACTCAGGTTGATGAACCATTCATTTATGAAGTGGTCGAATCGATCCATCTTCGATCAATCCCACTCTCCATTTAAAGATTGAAGTTAATAATGCTCAGGTTCTTCTTGTTACTTCATATTCCTTTGCAAAAGGGGGCATTTCATCAATTTCCACAAAACCCCCTCTAAGTATTGATATTATTTCTTTTTATTGGAGTAGAATGATAGAGCCTCATCTTCCTTCTTCAACCCCTTTCCAAATCATTGTGAAGGCTTATGGTAAGAATGTGCGTCACACAAATGTAGATGAAGGTGCTTCTATTAGTATTTTATCCTCAATCACTTGGAAATATTTGGGTTCCCCTCAACTTTTGCCTATTACATAGAATCTATTAGCTTTTAACAAAATCATTAGTGAACCTTTAGGGATATTTCCTAAGTTACCCATTTCTCTAGAAATAAAAATTGTTTGTATTGATCTTATGGCAGTCCAAGGCCCCTTCGATTTCAACTTCCTCCTTGGGAAAGACTGTCTATGCCATGAAAGTTGTCATGTCAACACCCTTTTGAGTGATGTCTTTCCCTCACAATGGAAACATTGTGACTGTTGACCAACTTTAATTTGTTAGTCTTGATTTGACTACCAATCATCCGAAATCACTAAATGTTTCTTATACGGAAGTAGTATCTACCCCACCACAGGTTAATTATGTGGAAACCTATGCCTGTTTTTAGTTACTGATGTAAGCTAACCTCTTACTATTTACTTGACTTATTATCATTTAGATATGGTAGGTGACATGATGAACCATTCATTGGGGACATTTGAACCTGATTTTCTTGTCCCTATTAATCCCCTTGACATTTGTTCCTTTGGGGTAATTTTTCTTCCATTTGATGAAGACCTCTTGGAAGCTATGATTGAGATGTGTCCCTTGGCATGTGTTCCTTATAGTTGGAAGCCATGATCAAGGTTCTGCGAGGATAGTTTTGTTACTGTGTCAACCTCATTAAAAAATGAAACATGCCCCGATAAGGATGCTTCTTTAACTGTGTCAACCTCGTTAAAAAATGAAAGAGGTCTCCATGATCATAGTTCTTTTTATGTGTCAATCTCATTAAAAAATGAAACAAATACCCTAATTGAGTCAAGTTTTAAATTTTATCTCTTAAATGAGCCTTCATTTCATACACCTATTAGTAACCAATAGTCTACTTAGGCAGATGAAATGAAGCTTGGGGGGAATGTATCTATCCAAGTTATGTTTAGAGGACATTTCAGAGTTAAAAGTTATCTCAAGCATAATTTCCTCTATGTTTCAAGCTTGTGTAAAAATGAAACAACTCTTAAGAATAGTTTTTCTCTGTGTCAAGGTTGTATAAAAAATGAAAAACTATATAAGCCCATTTTGGTTATATTTTCAAGGCTCATTATACTCGTGAAAATATCAAGCATCTTTTGCTATCTTCTCATGCTTGTAAAATGTACATGAAAATGCCAAGTTATTTTCATCTTTTCCTATTCATTAATTAAATTGAACGTCAGTGATAACAAGTAAAATTTTATCACTTTTTATGGCTCTTAATATTTACGAAGAAGTGAAACAATAGAGTTACCTTTAAGCTCTTTTATGACTCCTGAAATATGAAACAATTTCCAAGTATGCTTGCTTATTTCAAACTCATTAAAGAAAATGGAAAACATCTACTTCATATAAGTTTAACCCTTCTATGGATCACGTAGACTATTTACGAAAAAGGTAACTTTGAATAATCATGTTCAAAAGAGCTCTCTCCTATATAATTTCCCCTTTTTCAGGCTTGAGAGGCTAAATCTACAAAAAAGGACATTTCAAAGTTTACTTTTTTTTTCGCATGACTCCCTAAATATGAAAAACACTGAGCTTTACTTTCTTTGAGTTCATTAAAACTTTACATTTAAAGAACTGAATGAGTTATATTTTTGTGCCTTTTCAAACTCTTTAAATAAGAAAATGACATTGAGTTACCCCTTCACTAGACTTGTAGAAAGAAAACAATGTAGGACTCGTCAATTATGATGACACTGAACCACTCCTTCCTAGGGTTCGTTAAAAATAATCTGAAGGAGGAGCTTATATGAAAATTATATGTTATCCTCCTTAATATTGAATTAAAAAAAAACTTACCAGTAATGGTGGGGGTGGGGGAATTGGAAAGAAATGTTTGTTTTGTATTGTAAGAAGGAAGTATGTTTCTCTTGAACATGAAACATCATCACTTTTTCTCATGGGTTAGGAAATACATTTGATTCTCAATTGATCACACCTTATTGGAAGTCTTCAGATCAGTTTTGGCTCATATTTTTGAGTCAAATGCTGCCAAGTCAAAATGTAATGTCGATGATATGTTTAATAGAAGTCCAACAATAGTTAAAATTACCTTGAAATTCATAGCTTTCAATTGTGTCAACCATCCTTGAGTCAGTCATGAGCCACTCCAAATTTTCTCTTAAAAACTTGACATGAGTTTCATGTCATATGCCCTCCTACGACGAGTCACTTCCTATCGACTTTAGCTCATTATCTAGGAAGTTGATCTAGAAACCTCCTTTGGTACCTTCAAGCTTGCATGCCTTAATGGTAGGTTTCTCACCTTTGATGATAGGTTCTCACCGTTGACCTTCAATCGAATGATTCTATGAGTGTTTGACTTCAAGACATTTATGCACACTCCATATATTGCATTAAGGTACCTTGAGAACCATTGTCATTATTGGTGGGTTTCTCTTGCACTTGTTAACAACTCACATCATTAATGGGCAATCGGGTGGTTTCTACCATGTTTGAATTCAATACATTCACTCGCATGGTTAGATTCATACTATGGATTGATAAAGATGAAGACCAAGACCTTGGATCTAGATTCATCCATTCAGGCTCAGTGGAGTTTCAAGATATTCATGATTGTAAAGATAGATCCATATTTCATTGTTGCATCCAAAATATGTCTACTATTAACATGGATCTTTGTATATTTTCATATTGATTATTTGAGATACTTCTACTTTGAGTATGGGAATGCCTACCTTAGTGATGATTATATGAAGATATTATATTGTAACCCTTGATTGTTTATTTTAGGTCTCCAACCAATTGGTCTCTAATCTGAACTTTGGCATGATAAATTGTTTCAATCCTCAAACATTCTTTCTGAATTTGCACTATAGGGGGGAATCTATTACACATCATTTTGTCACCATTAGGAAAATGAAGCACCAATATAGATCTCTCACTATCAAATGTAACATCCCAAACAATCCCCTACAAATTTGGAAGTAAAACAATCCCAAAGACTACAAGAATTTTGGGTTGCATTTCTTGAAAACCTATTTATAAGCACTTGCACAGTTTCTTCCCAAACCACTGCCCACGTAAGGATGGTTTTGACCATTGTGTCTTTCGCAATTTTACACACTGTCTTACACTATCAAGTGCGCAAATCTCTTAATGTGAGAAAAAAAAAATTGAAATCCTTGTTAGAGGAATATTTCCCACCTGAAGGCATCGAGCCTCTACATACTTGGGCCTCATCCCTTTGTTAATCAAGAAACTTCCTCCCTTTTTGGAACCTTTATCCCTCCTTTTAAGGATCTCAAACATCTTCCTATTGGCCTATAAATTTGACACAAGCTAGAGGATGAAAGAAGGAATTCCAAATGTAAACTTATGTTGTTGGAATAGGGCTATAAAGCTTATCACCTAAGGGAAGGATTGGAGATCATTGGGAGGAGGCTTACAATACCAACGCTAAGGTTGTACTGCTGCTTCTTCTTCAATAATAATAGAAAAGAGTGTTTCTTTCTCACTGTATTGTTCAACGAAGATGATGTATTGTGTATTTACTTCCATTTTTCCATTGATAATGGTATTAGGTACTAGTTTCATTGATCACTAGTATGGGTTTTATTGAGTCATTTAACTCATATTTCTTTGATCCTTTATTGTTATTATGTTTATAGGTCTTCATTTTGAGCATTGAGGAGTTGCATCAAACCATATAGAGGATCTCCATCAAGCATTTCATTTGAAAGGTATGGATTTCATATGTCAACGTTCTTGCTTATGATTCAATAGGAATGAACTCAGAGAAATATTTACCAGTTTGTATGTTTATTACTAGATTCAATCATTGAATCTAGGCAGATTTCTCTTGTCCACAAGAGTTATTTTTCTTCCATAAAAAATATCATTTTTCGAGGTGGAGGAAGTTGTGAAAGAAATTCCCAGCAATAAAGCATCATGTCCAGATGATTTCATGATATATTTCTTCAAATATTTCTAGCCTTTTATCAGTAAATAAGTACATGCCATCATCAAGGAATTAAGGTATCTCCAATAGGTATGGTTTGGTTTACATGCTACTTTTCTTATCTCGATTCCTAAAATCAATAACTCGAGTGATCCAAGTGGCTTCCTTTCTACATTCTTTATGCAATGTATTGTACAATATCATCTTTACAATCATTTATAAAAGGCTTAAACATATGTTAAAATATATTACTGCCCCAGAGAAACAAGGTTTGTGGAGGGATGACAAATTTTGGATGGTATTGTCACAACACATGAAGTAGTCCACTCACTCAAAAAGAGCAGAAAACTTGGAATGACTATTAATCTTAACCTATCTAAGGCATATGATAGATTAAACTACAAAATATTTTCTTAGTGTCTTGGCAACTTTTGGTTTTCCCCTTGATGGATTAGATGGATCAAATCCCTCATATCGATGCCTTTCTTTTTCATATTTTTGAATGGTTCAGCCAATCATACTTTAAAAGAATCTATATTTCTTCGACAGGGGGATCCCTATCCCATTTTTTATTTATCATAGTGGCAAAAGGATTTGGGAGATTCATTAAAAAAATGATAATTAGGGGCATCTCAAAGGAATCTATATATTTGGATAATATCTTTCCATTACACATAAACAATTTGTTGATGATATGATGTTGTTTGGATTTATAGGATAGGAGAATGTTGGATATCATCGATTCAGATTTCTAGGACGCTTCGGGTACTCTAATTATTGACGAGAAGTCTAGTATGCATTTCTTAAATATAAGTAGGATGGTTAAGCGAAACTTGGGATTCTAGGTTGGCACCCTCCTAGTGAAATACCCAGGCATTCTAATTGTCACAAACTCACTAGGGAATTCATGTTGGAAGGAAGTCATGAATAAAAATTCCAAGCATCTAGATAACTAGATTTTCTACTCATTGAACATAGTAATTCATTTCATTCTCTTGAAGGAAATATTACAAGGAATTATGATTTATTAGTTGTAAATCTTACTAACTCTGAAGGAAGTATATAACGATATGTTTTCCTGGTTCCGAAATTTTCTATGAAAACGGGCCCAAAAAAATATGAAATGGGCATTGATGCCTTGGGTGAAGGTTTATCTTCCTAAATGGGGAGGAGGAATAGGATTGAGGGACCTAGAGATGCTCAATAAAGTAATGGGATGCAAACTATGTTGGAGATGGATCTAGGGAAGTTCATATATATTGACCTGAATTTATGATAGGAAATATGACCTAGTCAATCAACTGATCTTCTAGCCAACTGAGGTAGTCAGGACTCTAAGTTTGAGCCTACGTAGATTTCCCATCCCAAATAAATAATAATTGGATAAGACAATTGAATAAAATTTTGGAATCAGACAAAGGATACCTGATGGGGTGGTAACCGAAGGTAACATTGGGATTTGTTGGGGGCTCGCCATCCCACCAATCTATATGATGTATTCATTTGAAGCACGGTAACACTACTACATGTAGTTGCGCAAGGGGAGAACTCTACAAAGGATGGATGTGGTGTTTAAGAGTAGTTCAGTCAGATGTGTTGTTATTTTTCATCTTCTGGTATGGGC
>APFE030744385.1:0-15930 GCA_000404065.3 Pinus taeda
AGCAGAGCAGAGCAAAGCTAGCAGAGCTGAGCAGGGTTGGGCAGAGCAGTGCAGGGCACTGATGGCAGAGATAGTACAGTCGGACTTATGGATCACTGGATGGAGTTCTCCCTAGTTGAGAGGGAGTGTTAAATTGGCAACTAGGGCCAAACTCCATGTGGATCAGCTTATTTATGTCAGCTGATATTTTTATTGGATCCCTCTCGTCAAGAGGTGTAGGATCGATCTAAAGATCATCCGATTCCGATAAGTATTTATGGAGATATGAATTTATTTTGTTTATATAATTATTGTCAAGCCAACCAGGGCTTATGTAGGCTCTAGAAGCCCAACCGACGTGTCTATTCATCAACCTCGTCTTGGTATAAATAGATGAGGATTTGTTATCATTTTGCATGGGTATTCTTGATGTGATCTCCTCTACATGTCTTTGGGTTTTGAGGAGAGACACTAAGAATATACGCTGGCCCTAAACTACATCCACGTGATGCCCTAGCATGCTGTAAACCACAGGCATATATGGAAATATAATACGCTATCCAGAAGTCTTATACACAGGCCCTAATCTACGTAGTCAAGGAGGCTCCCATATACGCATATCAAGGAGACTTATATGCTGTTCATAATGGAGACAAATACGTAGATCAGGAAGACTTATATGTTATCTTTAGACACTGTTCATAATGGATATTATACACTGGTCATTATGATTGCTATACGCTGTTCTTATACGCTGTTTTGGAAGTCATTTATATGCAGGGTAGAGAGACTCCCTACATGCAGTAACAGTCATATGGAACAGCCCCGATCATAACCGCAGTCACAAGGAGATGAAGCCGCAGTCATGAAAAGAGGAGCTGCAGGGTTTGACTGCACCTGGTTTGGGTTTTAGGTGCAGTCACAACCTCGATGCATGGAGCAATGAATAAGCTTTCCACAACAAAGTCTGGGTACACTTAAGATCTGAAGGTAGTATCCACAGCAAAGTCTGAGCATGACAATCTCGGCATTCCTGTGAATGAATCTGCCTGGACATATATATTTGCTATCTCAAACATACATATATTCTCTGCCTAGATGGAAAGTAGATTTCGATGGATCTACTTCAGTCAATGTGATTCAGAACTTTTACTGTCCTCACTGTCTCAGCCTAATGGAGATCACAGTGATCCTGAAAGTGCTATCTCAATATCAACATATGGATATATTATAATTACGTTGAAGAGAATTTCGGTGATGACTGTGTCTACTGCAGTCCTATCATATATATCTATAGCAGCATGATGATGGATAGGATCATGAGCATGGGCAACATGATCATGGACAACTTGATGTTGAGAATAGCTCAGTGATACTTAGATGCCGCACTACATAATGAATTGGCAGCATCAAGAAGCAGCACAATACATGGACAGCATGATGTATGAGGTCATGGTCAACATGATGTGTGGGTAGCACAATGTTCATGAGCAGCATGATGATACAGCATGATGGTGTTGGACAGTCAGGTGCAGCAAATGAACGAGATGCAGCACGATGACAGGTATCAGTTGAAGTAGAATGTCTTCAACTGATCTCATCATGATACGAAATGATCTATGCTAGATCTAGACAAGTCAAAGTATTGACTTCTGTTGTAAATGTACTCTCTCTCTCTTTCTCTGCTGAACTTTGAAGATAAAAGAAGATTTGATCAAAGGGTTTCCCCACACATTGTGGGGTTTGTCCCTGGCTCGCGCCATATCTTGTGTCCTCTTGTCTTGGCTTGTCTTCTGCGATTTGTATTTATGTTCTATCTGCAGTTTATCTTAATGCTGATGTGATTGCTAACTGTGAAAATTAAATAAATTGCTCTTGCATAGAACATACCTAAAATTAACAACCATGCAATAGAGGATTATCATATATTGTTGGCTAAGATATGCGAGAAAGGGGCGCAGCCTCAGCAGCCAACTGAGAACCTACAGATGATGAGGGATGAGCCTTTCGAGGAAGATCCTAAGGTAAATATTGTGATTTGGAGTGGGACAATGATTGGTGAAGATAAGGGGAAGCGACTTGAAGAAGGTGAATGGGTCCGCAAAGCACCAGAGAAGGAGACTATGTTTGATCTAGAATGTGCGAAAGAAACATTTATGGAAGTGAAGAAAAGCTTCGTCGAGGCCTCTACCTCAGGGAGTGAGGGGAAGCCAACTGAAGAAATGGTCCCATCTATGATTAACATGTTTTTGGAGACTTGCATGAAATTGTTGCGCAATAGCAAGGCTATGAATCATGATTTCACGGTGTCTCATGATCGCACATGCATGAATTAGACCCCTAGGATCGATTCATAAAAATAAAGTTTCAAATGCACCTTTAAATATACATGTTATTAATATATCATGAGAAAAATAATATGATGTTACCAGATAAACTTTCCAATCAAGAAGCTCCAAGATAAGAAAAGACAATCCATACATCAAAATTCATCCATGCTACAAAATTTCATCCACCAAGAAGGAATAACGAAAATCTGAAGAGAAATACAAGTCCAAACCAAGTGATGATGAGAAATGAACTCTCATCATTTGTATTTATACACTCCTAATGAGTTCGATTTAACTACTTGAGGCTACATTAGTCCCTAAAATAAAAATAATGTGAAAATAACTTAATTTTGGTGACAACCGCACCAAAATAGCTCATAAACAAAATAACAAGCCTCTAAAGAGGTCGAATGATTAATAGTACACATCATTGGGCTCTCTAAGAGTCCTTATGAAGTCCACAAGCACAATAATGATGAATAGGCATTCCAAAAGTAATGGAAAAGGGGTTGGCTCCTTGTTCTCCACATAATAAAGTTGTGGTGCTTCCAATGGGTGTGATGGCACACAAGTGACCTCAGGGGTCTCCAAGTAAGTCGAAGATGTTTGAAGACGATTTGTAAGGCCTGAAATGATGATGTAAGTGATGCCACATTATCATATAAGTCCTGGATCATTTTCCAAGTGCATGGTACAACTATGGGGTTGAATGGGCAAAGGTGAACTAGGTGCATCTTCCTCATCAAATAGGTGAATCTCAAGCAATATTTTAACATCTCTAGGGATCCATGGAGTATTTTCTATTGTTGTGGAGGCCCATGGATCTCAACACACGCCCTACATGTGCCAATGTAGCCGTCTAGAGGGTTAGGACCCCATATAGGGGGACCAAACCCAAAATGGAGAACATTTACATTCCTCAATAAGATACAATGCATCCCCTAGCCTTCCAGTACAACAAGTCATCAAAGGAAATCGAGTTAAAGATCTTACAAACCATGGAAAATAGGTGGGGAATTCATAATGGCATGCCCTCCGATGGTGGGCTTTGGCATGTGATAAATATGAAAAATACACTGAGTTACTCTACTGTCGGACTTGTAAAAATTAAGAAACGAAAGACTTGTCACCGTGATGAGACCAGGTTTCTCCTTCCTAGGATTCGTAAAACTTACTAGGATGGATTTATTCAAAAAATGAACTTATATGAAAAGTATATGCTATCCCCTTCAATCTTGTGATTAAAAATAATTGGGGTACTCACAAGAAATAGTGGGGAAAAGCTAAAAGTGAAACATCTCTTGTATAGGCAGCATGTCGCTCATTAAAATGACACTCATATGTTTCTTGTGTCGAGTTTGGGATATCCTCACTCAGTTACTTGTACTTCTGGGTTTGGGTGATCAATTTTGCCTCTCATCTGAATATTCCACTTCGTTGTCATGACCCTTAGTCCTATGTCGAGCCAAATGTTGCCACACTCCGAAGCCTTGTCGCCAATATGTTCAAGAGAAGTCCTATCTACATTTTCCTACCTATGCATTCTGAGCTTTTGCCATAGTCTTGGATCATACTCGTTTATTCCACTTTATTCCTTGTTTCATGTTGATGATGAGGGAATCATTACGACCCTCCTTGGACAAGTCATTTCCTATCGAATTCAACTCATTATCGAGGGAGATGACTTAGGAACTCCCTTTCAGTGCCTTACAGCTTGCGTGCCTTAATGGAAAGTTCTTCAAATTCAACGAAAGTTTTTCGTCATTGGCCTTCAAGCGGATGATTCCACAAGTGTTTAGCTTTAGTTTCATTTTTTACATTCACGGATTTTACTGTCGTACCTTCACAGCCATTTCCATTATTGGTGGATTCTCTCGTGCCTGTTAATGGTTCACATCATTGGTCGATAATCAGGTCGTTTCCTAGCGTGTTCGACTTTGATGCATTCATTCACATGTTAGAATCTGTAATTTGATTGGGTTGGGATGGAGCACAAGACCATGAGTTTTGTCTCATATGACTCAGGGTGCGTGGAGTTATGTATTATTCATGATTGTTTACATGTTTCCTCTATACAGATGACTGTGATGATACTGTGGGATCTTAT
The DNA here is from genome assembly GCA_000404065.3 of Pinus taeda. Lineage (NCBI taxonomy): Eukaryota > Viridiplantae > Streptophyta > Pinopsida > Pinales > Pinaceae > Pinus > Pinus taeda. The sequence goes on from APFE030744385.1 coordinate 4,417, forward strand.
ATCTTTGTTGATGATGATCCTTCTATATTGGGTGGTTGCACCCATACTGTGGATCTTTTCATATTTCTATCCGGATGGCTATCCGCATACAACGGATCTTTTCACATGGTTATTTCTATCCAGATGTTTGCATCCATACTGTGGATTCATTTTTTGATATATATGATAGAGGTATCATATATGTACATGTATATGCGTCCTTGATTGCTAGGTCTCTTAATTGTGTTTTTTCTAGTCCTTGCACTAACTCGTAAAACATCTCAGCCACCACTCCCTATTTCGCCTTCATGTTTTAGGGGGCATCTATTACACAATATTTTTTCACACCTCTTGCACTTCTCTATGTCATACCCTAGAGTGCCAAAAAATTGACAGCTACATAGTGTAGCCATCTTGATATGCAGTCCAGATCCTCCCTGATGAACTAATGAAAATTTTCCTTGAGCCTTTTCTAAGAAAAATGAGCTCAAGAGTCAAAACCCTAATTTCTGGGTTAGTGCGACTATGACACTGCCCTCTCATGTTGATGGCAGGTTGCACCATATGAGGCTCGCGCTACCACCACAAATTTTGCTTGGATACTTGCACTAAACCCTAAAAGTCAAGCTTTCCCAAAGTGGAGGAGAAGCTTCGTGTCTAGAGGCTTTCAAAACAATAAACTCTCCCAATATTCCCCTTTGATCATATCCCTATTATCTCCCTCCTTTAGATGAGGACCTTCCCCTATCCTTGGTGAGATTCTAACTCCCTCTCCCCACCTATAAATTCATCCCCCTCCATTCCCAAATGGTTGGTCTCTAATTATTTGCACCCTTATGTTGAGATAATGCTTACAAGATTTTCATTTTGGCTTGGAGGTGGAGTGCTTGGAGAGCTTGAGCTTGGACTTGGAAATTCACTCAACGAGCACTACAGTGGATATATGATTGTTGGAGGTTGATTTATTTAGAGTGATTTCATTTGGACATTGATTTCCTTGGAGTTGATTTACCTGGGCCAAAGCCATTCTGAGAGAGTCGAGTTGCATGTTCCAAATTATATTTCTCCATGTATCTCTATTGGTAAAAAAACCCAAATTTGTTGGATAATTAAATGATGAAGTTATGGGTTCATTAGCTTTTGCAACATATGATTGATGCTTCTGGTGTATTTCCACTGCATATTTTTAATTCTAAAAGTTAAAGATACCAATGATTTTACTTTTGGTGATTCAATTATTATTCAAGTAAATAAATAATAAACTAAGGATAAATTGAATTATCATGAAAAAATAAATCGCCTAGTATAAAAAATCTAACCTATCTCAAATATGAAGATCTATAATGTTAAATTTATATACTTATAAAAGATTTTAAAATTACATTATATAAATTTTAACAAAAAATATTTTTAAATATAATCAAAATATAGATTAAAATCATGATATGGCGATATATAATATAATTTATTGCTTCAAATCGAGAATTTCCCTTTCAAAAAACTGATGTTAAGTTAAATGTGGGGTGTTTGCAGGCAAATCAAGGCAAGAAAATGGTGATTTAGTGGAAATAACATGAGCATGAAAGAATAGACCAAATGGCCTTGGAGGATCCAAACTGTCTTGACGCATTGAGGAATTATGGGCTCCTTGAAATATTGATGACACTTGTAATATCACATAGAATGGAGATGGGTGGAGTACATGTGATATGAATGTCTTGCAGAGTTTTCATCATTGAAAGTAGTTGTGTGCAGCAAGATGCAACAACCACATATTTTGCTTTAGCTGTAGATAAAGCAATTGAACTTTGTTTCTTGTTGAACGAAGACACTAAGCTGGAACCCATATAGAATGCACCACCTCTAGTGCTTTTTCTATCATCAACACTTCCTATCCAATCTGCATCTGTATATGCATGAAGAGTGAGATCTGCATCTCTAGGATACCATAGTCCAAAGTCCTAAGTTCCTTGAAGATATTTGAAAATTCCTTTGATTGCCTGAACGTGTGATTCCTTTGGATTTTCTTGGTATCTTCCAACTATTCCTATTGCATGCATAATGTCAGGTCGGGTACCTATTCGATAAAGCAGACTGCTAATCATGGATCTGTTGTATTGCTGTTGATTCATCATTTGAGTTGAGATTGCATCTTGTTACCATTAGAGTACATATAGGTTTAGAATCTTCCATTCCGTACTTTTTCAATATCTTCTTGAGATATTTGGTTTGTGACAGAAAAATACCATCTTTAGTTTGCTGAATTTGTAGATGAGGAAAATAGGTAAGTTCACTAAGCAAGGACATTTCAAATTCTTGATGCATTATTGAAGAAAAACTCTAACTCATGGATTCTTCTTTGCTACCAAAAATGATATCATCAACATAAAGAATAATAATTAGCAACTTATCATTTTCAATCTTTGTATATAAATTTCTATCTAAAAACCTTTTGTAAAACCTTGTTGGTGTAGATATTTGTCAAGGTGGTAATACCAAGCCCTTGGAGCCTATTTCAGACCATAGAGAGCCTTTTTGAGTCTACATACAAGTTTTGCATCATTTCCAAGAATGAATCGTTCTGTCTATTCAATATAAACTTCTTCTAAATCTCCATCAAGGAAGGCTGATTTTACATCCATTTGGTACACTTTGAATTTCCAAAAACTAGAAAGAGAAAGAAACATTCTTATGGCTTCAAGTCTGGCAATAGGTGCAAAAGTTCCTTCAAAATATATACCTTCTTGTTGAGCATACCCTTTACAAACAATTATGGCCTTGTTTCTAATGACATCTCCATTTTCATTCAGCTTTTTCTTGAATATCCATTTAGTTCCTATAACATTTTTATCATGAGGTCTAGGAACTAATTCCCAAGTGTAATTTTTTTCAATTTGCTCAAGTTCTTCATCCATGGCCTTGACCCAACATTCATCTTTGCATGCTTCATTTACATTTTGAGGTTCAATGGAGGATAGTAATGCTAGATAGCTTGAGGTCCCCATAATAGTTCTTCTTGTTTGTACACTAGCCTCCTTTTCCCCTAAAATTTAAGTTTCTGGATGATTTCATTGAACATACCTAGATAGAGTCTTGTCTTCTACCATTATATCTTCTTTTGGTGCTCCATTGGTTTCTTCTTCAATATAATTTTGATTTGATGTGGAAAAGTAATCCCCATTTTCCTCATTGTCATAATCTTCTGTTGATTTTATTTGTTTTAGATTTCTACATGCTTCATAAACTACAACATCAATGCTTTCAACAATTTTCCTAAGTATTTTACTATAACATTTATATCTTTACTTATGGAAGAATAACCAAGAAGAATACCTTCATCTGTTCTGGGTTCAAACTTACCAAGTTTTTCATCAATCCTTTTGATAAAAAATTTTCTTCCAAAAACTTTAAAGTATTTTACAGTAGGAGTCTTACCATACCAAAGTTCAGGTGGAGTTTGAGTGCTATTTACCCGAACATTTGCTTTGTTGAAAATAGTCACGACAACGAATGTAGCTTCACCCCAGAAGGTTGCAGGAGTTCCAGATTCATCTAGCATGGCTTGAGCCATTTTTTGAACTGTTCTATTCATCCTTTCTACTACACCATTTCACTGAGGTGTTCTCGCAGAGGAGAATTCCCTTTTTATTCCATGTTGTTCACAAAAGTCAAAGAATTCATTCGATATAAATTCCCCTCCTTGATTAGATCTGAGGCATTTGATTTTTTGATCTGATTCAATATGAAGCAAAGCTTTGAAGGCTTGGAACTTTTCAAATGCTTCATATTTATGCTTTAGAATACTTATCCAACACATTCTAGAAAAATCATCATGAACAAAATAATGTATTCTTCTCCACGAGGTGACTTTTTCCTTGTTGGTCCACATAAATCAGTATGGATAAGTTCAAGAGGCTTAATAGCTGACCCTTCTTTTTCCATGAAGTGAACTCTGGTTTGCTTACTGCTTTGACATGGTTTGCATATTGAATTTTCTGGGATTCTGATATTTGGAAGATCACGAAAAACCTTGAGTCTGCATGCTTTTCTTACTTGAGAAAAGTTCAGATGCCCCAATCTTCTATGCCATAGCCAGCTTTCATTATTTTTGCTTACATAGCACTGTTCTTGTCCTCCTTTGAGTATGTATAAGTTGTTTGGAGTTCTTTTACCTTTGATCACGGTCTCTCCTGTATCAAGCTCATGAACAACACATCCATTTGATCGAAACACCACTTCATTTCCTTGATCACACATTTGACTAACACTCAATAGGTTATGCTTTAAACCATCTACATACTTAACATTTCCATGTTTAACCTTTTCTTTCAAGAAAACAAAACCTTTACCTTTTATGATAGCTGGAATGACATTTCCAAACGAGACATTCTTTTATTTTTCTAAGGCATTATATGAGTGAAGTTTCTCTTTGTCACTTGTCATGTGTTTGGAGCATCCACTGTCGATGTACCATTGATTTTCTTGTCCTTCTGCATACAAGGCTATACCACATCTTTCTGTTTGAGATTATTTCCTTATCCATATCTTGGGATTTAATGGTGTTTGCTTCTCTCATTCTCCAGCTTCTACTGGAAGGGAGCTACAACCCCGTAGCTCTTATATTAGCCAATATGTTTACTAGTACGTAGGCATTAGCCTACACAAAATCTCCACTCTTCCACCATGGACCACGTTTCATGAATGTTCAGACTGGATGCTCGTGGCACATATCAAAACATATGAAGAATTTGATTCATCAATAGCCCATCAGAAATTTAGAAACTCAAACTTCATCAACCAACATGAAATTAATCTGAAACAATCATATCACTATCATCAGAACATTGTGTTGAACCCAGAAACCTACATCAACATTCAGAACCAAATGAAACCTCAAAAATTCATGTGTTAGACTATATACGCTACTTCAATGAAGAAAACCTAAATGTATATGCTACTTCCTTCAATCCAACCAACGTATACCTCTAAAGATTCTGAATCATAAAATATCTAAATCACAAACTGTATCAACCAATAGTATACTAAACATCTATTGTCAACTTACAAAACTTTACACAGGCAGGAAACATAAAACACTTCTTCTTACTTATACACTCAATCAAATATCAACCTCCTTATGCATTTAGATTTACATTCAGATCTCAAAAGACTTCATTGATAGACAACAGTAAAATAGCAACAACAATAAATCAGTAATATTGATCTGATAGATCATTCATCTCTGAACATCAAGCCTTTCTTTTGTATACGCTACTTGAAAGAACGGAACCTGCGTGTATACGCTCTTTTTCTAAGATGAAACTGTGTACAGATATACAAATATTGACATAGAACTTTGCTGCAATTCCAGACTTTAGACAAACCCAGATCATGAGAGATAATGAATAAAACAGACTCAAAACATCAGATCTTGCCTCAACCAATATCAGACCATTCAAGAATAAGTCATTTCAAGTCTCATGATCCTGATCCAATATTGAACTCAAGGTGCACATAAATATTTCAGATCTAGTCCCAAACATAACCCTGCAACATAAAATATACTTCAGATAGAAGTATTACTTAGAATCTTATTCACTTGCACATTTGGCCTTATGATCCTCTCTTCTTTATATATTTTTTGGCCTTTCTCAATACCATGGACCGAATCCACTTAGGACCAATACCTTAGATCAAATACCATGGACCAAATACCTCAGACTAAATATCTAGGGTCAATATCACAGTCCAAAGATACCTTGGACCAAATACCTCGGACCAAAACCTTGGTTTTCAACATGTACACACTTTGCCTTCTGTGGGAGTGCGTGTGTAAATTATACGTTATTCTATTCTGCATACCTACGTGTATATGCTTCTTGGACTAAGTGAACCTACGTGTATCTCTTGAACTGCTCTTTCATCATCTTCTTCCTTCAACTTCTTTATTCTGATCAATAGACCCTAGTTCCATCTTCCTGATCCTTTGTACCATTGCCCTGTAACTTTTGAATATACCTGTTGTACTGTGAGTTGCCTTTTACCAAAACTGAATTGACCTGTGAGTGAGTTTCCATCAAGGAAAACACTTGTATCATAATGTCAACAAGATCCACTTAGCCCAGAAACTGCGCAGAAGTCATCGAGAGGATTGTTGTCTATTTCATGTGCTTTCGAGTTCACTGGTTCCCTCAAGGACTGAGAAATCTTACTTTATATCCATGGGAAATCTTTTCCTAAAAAAGGAAAAAGAGAAAAAGCAAAAACAAAAAAGTAAAAATTAAAAAAAAAAACAAAAAAAACAAAAAGAATCCTTAGATTTTAAGGATCTATTTTTAGTGGTTGGGGGTTACAAGCAAAATTCATTTTAGAAACCTCTCACCGTCGCTTTTTCCTAGATTTGTGGCATGCGTGTCATAAGCCTTGATCTTTTCAAAACTATTTGTTCGATGCTTCAGAGCTCATTCCTCACTTCGATTTTGGATCTCTCGCATTGCCATCACATTTAGGAACCTTCGGCACACTCAACTCAACGTTTTTTGGGTAAGTCCACTTTTCATGTCTTTTTCTTCTTCTTTTTTTTTTTTTTTTTCTGTCACTTTTTGTATTTCGAGTTGCGTGAGTGTTATTTCCTTGGTTTTGTTGAATGCTTGCTATGATTCTAATTCATGTTAGCGTTTAGAAACACCATTTCAAGTTTTCCATTGCATCTCCTTGTTGTTGCATGTGTGACACTTTCTACACTAATGGTCATTATTGCGGTGACTCACTTCACACACTTCATTGTTTTTCTCATTTTACTGAATCCTGCACTGCCTGATTGCATGCATATTCATTAACTAATGTCTACACGCAGTTTCACACATGCATTCAGTCTTTACTATTTTCAGTCGTCTGTCAATGGGTATGAGCTGCATTGGCCTCAACCCTTCCTTTACCAGCTTGCATTACACATTTATGGGATGGAGGGCTCCTAGCAATTGTATTGAGCCAACCTCACTCTGGCCTCAAAATATTTCTCTGCACAATTATGATAGATAGTTTCACATTGGCACTCAAAATTGCGGAATGCAGTTATATTGGGTTGCAGTCATGCTGACTGGTACTACACATTGCACAGTTTTAGTCCTCAATAGGTCAATCTGGACTATGCTTTGCACATTTTCAGTAGTCTGTCAACCCACCAACAGTCCAGACTATGTTCTGTGTAGTTCTTGCAGTCAGTTTCCGAGCCTCCCGATGAAAATTGTGCAAATCTTCTAGTCAGTCATCCAGGTATGTTGCATTTGGTTTTTAGCTGACAATTTTCTTGCCATGAGTGTTGCTCTATCTCTAGGTATCACCCGTGTTCATAGTTCTCTTAGCAATACAAGTCAAATGGCTTCCAAGAGAGTAGGGTTAAAGGACACCATTGAGAGCACAACTAAATATGTAGTCAAGAAAATATCTATGAGCTTATCCATCTACGAAGACACTAAGTTGTTTATAGAAAAGGAGGTCAAAATGAAATGGAAGGACATCAACGACATATTTTTAGGCACCTTTGAGGAGAATCTGGAGGGCCGTAGAGTCAATGTCAACATACACAAGTTCACTTGTACCGAGTTGCATGCAGGTATCCCACATTTCCATGCGTAGACATGATCCAATGGATTATCTCTCATACTGATCCATAGACAATGGTGTTGAGCAATGCCAGTGGAACAAAACTTTCTACCTTCAGGGTACATTAATTTCAAGAGATGTATCACTTGCTGCAGCTAGTGGTAACAATGGATGCACCCTTCACCAGGCCCAATAAAAATGAAAACTCAAGGGACATCTTGAAGATCTGGGTGAAATATCCATATAATGTCAGAAAAACACCCAACCAAGTTTACAAGCCAAGGGTAGTACTAAAGGCCTATCAGATCTTGGTCATCTTTGCATGCCGCTTATACAGCCAAGAGAGTACAGAAACCTTCCCATAGAGTTGGGTGATTGTGTTGGATCAACTAGAAAATGAAGGAAGACCTTTCAATTGGTTTGACATGTTGGCTCTCCAGCTAAAGGGACAAGTAACAGATGCCTGACATTCGCCCAAAGGTCAGCAAGAAATGATATTCATGTTTTCTTACACACTTGATGCAATATGTGTCCGTCAGCAGTTCCCCCACTTGGGTTAGGCATAAACACCTTCAGAAACCTTTGTGCACACCTTTTGTAGGGTGTTCTTTGAATGAAGCTTCCATGGAGTTATAATACAACTATTAGACCACTTTCTCACCCTAGCGTATACGATGATCTTTGAGTAGGACCTGCCTTGCATGTAGTAGGAAGCGATGGAGGCATTGATTGACATAACATATTGGTATGCCTCACCCCTTGGCACCTTCATCCGAGAGTACAATGCAGAGAAGGTTCCACATGTTTTACCGAAGTTATCCATGGATAAGTTGGTCATGCAAGAGGTTGCATACAACATCTCAACAGGGTTATCAACAAGACTACATAGGAAGAAGAAGGCACCTTGGCCCACTCTTCCTTTGTAGATCAGGTCGTATGAGATCCAAAATCTCAAGCATGCTAAGGCTGATATAGAGGAATTCAATAAATTCATCTTTGACACCAAAAGTTTCAATCCATATGACCCACATTGCATAGGAGAGGACCATTGTGTGAGAGTGTATCATCCTTGGATCCACAACATATGTCATTAGCCTAAGGAAGACCAATGGAGATACTGTTATAACTTCTCAAGGTTCAATGAAACGGTCAAAATGTTTGTAGAGTGGTTAACAATGTAGAAGAAAACAAAAACATGAACTGCAGCAGAGGGAAGCAGACCTGCACTTGACAAAGGAAAGAGGAAGGTTTCCGATAGAGCAGAGGTGGAGCAAAGATAAAAGTTCAAAGTAGATCCACTTTTGTTAAGAGAATCTTTGGAGATTAAGGTGAAGAGGCGACAATGTGACAGAAGGATTACGTAAAGACAGAGGAAGAAGAAGAGGCTAGAGGAGGTAGAAAAGGAGTTGTAGGAGTTGAAGCAATAGTTAAGGGAAGAACATGAGCTGTGAAGAAGAGAGAAGGAAGTGGAGCAGGAATAGGAACAATAGGAGGTGAAACGTTCAAACGTTGATGAAACTGCACCCATAGAGGTTATTGATTCATTTGAATAGCTAGATCAGGACATTGAACCCATGCCTAAGAACTGAGAGGTCACCACACCAACTTCACTAGAATTGAAATTAGAGCAAGTCCCTAGTGATCAATGAGACACCGAAATCCTTGAGGATAATCCAAAAGTGGATGTGTACAACATATCCTTCGACAAGTCACAACATAGATTTGTGTAGTCATGTAGAGTTCCCACTCCCGATGTCCATGTATCTCCTGCACAATTTGAAGAACGAGTGATTGTGTCTGATGTGTGCAAACATATAGTTGTATTGGCCAATGCTACCAAGGCATATGCCAAAGTCACTAGCTCAAGTGTTAGATTCTTGATAGATGAGAATGAGTGCATGGATAAGGAGCTACAAGCAGCCAAGCGGGGATAAGAGAAAGCTACAAAATCCACCAGAACATAATTGAACAAAGCGATACTTGATGAAGTATTATCTCTCGATATATTTATGTGGAAGTTGTACTTTAGGTTCGTCACCATGCATAAGTGAGTTGTCCATCTGAACAGTTGGAAGTAGCATTGTGCTAGGAGAGAATGCATCTTGACAGACATACACACTATTATCGATCACATGCAGATATGGACAATGAGGTACAAGGGAGCACCATTTCACTTGCTGAAGATGATGAAGCCAAAGGTAGTGGAGTTGAAGGCACACATCCAGAGTGAAATAGGGAAGTACAAGGAATTCCAACAACTCATCAGTAGCTTCAGGCTTCACATGCATGAGTGTCCAGGTACATGGATGTCATTTTGCACATGCATTCGATCCCATCCATTGGCACACTCACTAAGGGGAAAGAAAAGAACCAAGTCCAACTGGATCTGGACATGTACATTGATCAGTTGATGGGCATAGCCTGCAACACATACTTATAGATGAGAATAGACGTTATGCACATGTATGTTGCTGGTCTGGTTTCACTCAAGACCATGATGCGCATGTTATCTAACGAGTTGGATAGAGGTGCCAAATCAGTGTACCTGGATGCAATGGAGGCAAGGGTTCATTTTCATAAGGATGTCACCACATAGTACATGGACATGATAACAGACTACCAAGCTTGGCATCAGTTTGCCACCATCGATCATCAAGAGGATGTCAAAGAGGTAGCTTTCCCACAATTGTCTGAGTCCCAGTGATGTCTTGTATGACTTAAATCAAGCCCATTTTATCTCATAGGGGTACATGTGTAAAATATATTGTAAGCATGTTGTAAAGTGAAAGACCAAGTGTCAATAGTAGAATGTAACAGTCATGTGTAAGTTAGGAGTCATGTGGGTAGTTGAAGAGTCACAAAGGGGAATGTCAAGGGTCACCCCACCATTTTATATTTATAGAACCTCATAATTCATTATACAGGGTTTTTGGGAGCTAAGCTTTCGATCAATATAACTTGGAGAAAGCTTGGAGTGTATTGTAATGATCCTTGGCTTCTCCATAATGCAAGGCTAGTACATCTCTTTGGAGGGGCAGGTAGCAGTGACTGTAATGTTCCATTATCAGGGCTATAGGTTGTCATAGTCATATGTATGATTGGATCATTCACTCTTTTAATATAATAGAGCCAACATGTTTCATGCATATATTGTTATTGTAGTTTGGCTATCCTGATTACTCTAATGATGTATGTAGCTATAATTTACACATGTATGTATGGACTATTCCATATGTGTTTGTATGAACCTTATCAAAGTGTGATGTTGGTATAACCCATCACATTGGATCACTGACTATATTGCTTTCCATCTCGTGATGTCTTTCAGCTCATGTGTTCCGTTTCTGTGTGTTAGAGCCTTTCATGCACCTTCCTTGACTTACTAGAAGTTCACACCCTTACTTCCAACAAGGACATCTTACTTACCTCTACACGCAACCACAGTCAAGGCGATACCATACTACCCACTATTAGGACTTCTACTCCAAAAGATCCAAGGTCTAGTTGGGACATCTTACCTGGGAGATCCCCTGACATGTTGGTGGGTCTAGCACAGTCAACACTACTCTAGCCTACTCTAACCTAGCTGAGCCTAACGTAGCCTACTCTAGCCTAGCCTACTCTATCCTAGCTTACTCTTGCCTAGCCTACTCTTACCTAGCCTAACCTAGCCTAGCTTACTTTAGCCTTGCCTACTCTAGCCTAGCCTACTCTAACATAGCCTAGTCTAGCCTAGCCTACTCTAGCCTAGCCTACTCCAGCCCACCCTAACTTAGCCTAACCTAGCCTAACCTAACCTACTCTAGCCTAGACTGACCTAGCCTAATGTAAACTAACCCTACTATAGTATAGCCTAGCCTACTTGAGACTACTCTAGCCTAACCTAACCACACCTACTCTAGCCTAGACTAACCTAACCTAACCTAACCT
>APFE030744388.1:4953-20228 GCA_000404065.3 Pinus taeda
TCAACAAGTATCTTATGTTATTTGTTTCATGGACTCCTTGACTTTCATGTTAAATATGTTTTATAATATTGGATATTCAGGTGCTATTTAATCGTTTTCCTTGTTTGTGCTTGTAGGTTTGCGACAAAGGAACTTACTTGGGTCAAAGGAGCGAAGGCATCTCCAAACTTGCGTTGGACATGAGGTAGGCCTTAAAACACATTTGTTTGCCATTATTTATAATGTGCATTTAGAGAAAGATAGTGTCTGGTTGGTTTGTTTGTCATTAGGTCTTCATTAGATTCTAGGAAGGTCTGTCTTGTTCGCAAGATCGACTCATTCCGCGTGACACTAGCGAAGGTGAAACTCAATCTTGTCATGATGGAAAAGTTTGTCACTATCTGATGTTTTAACGAGTTTACGATAATGATAACTTGGTCCTTTTCATGTGTAGAGAGTTTGAAAAAGGAACAAAAAGAAAACTCCACAAGTTCCTTTTTGTAAGTTTGTCTCTCAAGTCCGAAAAAGCATAAAATAATATGAGAGAGAACCTATTAACCATGTTTGATCAACGCATTCCTTTTTCGTAAATAATCTATCTCAGTCTGGAAAAGGGTTAAACCTATACTGAGTAGATGTCATTTCCAATCCATTAACAAGTTGAAAAGGACAAGCGCTCGGTAATATTTTCATATTTTGAGAGTCTGAAAAGAGATTAAAGAGGACTCCATGGGGGTTCCTTTTTTGATGTTTAACAGAGCTCAAAAAAGAGATAAAAGTATACTCTGTGGTCAAAGTACAATTCACGATCATGCACGTCAAATTCAATAAGTCAGTTGTAAATTTGTTCAAAGCAACACCAAATAGATCAAACATACCTGTTTCATTGGTAAAAATAGGTAAATATTAAATTTTATTCATTTAGTGATTACAAAATAAACATAAAACAAGAATTTACCATGTCATTTTCACCATTTGATATTTACCATTCAGTTTTGTGCTCTGAACCATTTTTTTACCTCGAACATCAGCAACTAATTGTGGGAGACTCTGTGGATCATTTCTCGTGCTGTCCAGACCAGGTAGAAGATCTACCCCTTCTCTTTCTTTTCATGTCATTATTTTACAGTTTTAGGAATTTTTTTAGGTTTTTAGAGCCCCTGGGTTAGTATATTTTTCCCTAGGTTCAACGTAGCCTTCCACATCAAAAACTGCACTGTAGAGCACCCAAACAGAAGGGTACATTCTTTGTAGTGCACTGTCTCCTTGCCTAGGCTGTGCTAGCCGAGTTTCATAAATTTATTTCACTTGTTTGGCCCAAAATTTCTCTAGTTTTTTGCATGAAATGGATCCTAATGAAGCTTATGGTTTCATTTCAGGCTTTGATCGGATTAGAGTGTCTATTACTTGGCGAGAAAGAGAGCATGAAAAACAAGACATGGTTGCCCTAAATGATCCGGGTACTATTGAGGCCCTTAGAAACTGTGGGTTTCTCAAATACTTTAGGTTTTCTGGGATGAGGCAACAATTAGAAATATTGTAGTGCTTAGTTCATGCATGGGATCCAACGTGTTACCAGGAATAGTGTCCACTCGGAGCTGCTACTCCCACTAAGACTGGTAGCTATCTTAGAAACAAACAAGTAAAGACTACTTTCGCTTTCCTTTATGAAAAACAGATAAGAGTGGAACAAAGGACACCAACCTTAGTCTTGCGCTTGGTTCCTTGCTTGATTCCTCTCCTTCCCGATAGATCTTTGCCGCTTCTTCTTCGTCTGCCCAGCTTCAAAGAGCACCTGTGGAATCAAAGTAGCATAATACTATCGAAGAACACAGATCTATATTCATAAATAACACAGGACCAGATATGTATTAACCACACAAATGCATATACAATCAAACATACAAGAATGTGGAGGAAAACTTGAATAACTTTATTAATATCAAGAATAGCAAGAGGATTACAACCAATAGTTCTTACCCAGCATCATCCTCTAGCAAGAAAGCCCTTCTTCACCTCAAGTAAAGCTTAGATCACCCAACACTATGAAGTTGCACCAGAAAACCAACAACACTTCTCTACAAGATACAAGATTCCAGCCTCTGGATCTCTGTGATGTGGGATCCATATATAGATGATTGTAGGGGGGTGAGTCATCTTCTAGGGTCTTGATTATTGTCCTCTCTCTAATAGTTCTTGGTTCCACTTGGAGACTGATGATCTCTTACTCATCCCTGGTCGAAAACAGAGAGGCAAGTGTCAGAGGGGAAGCTTCTGGAAGATTCTATGATCTTCCACCTCGCAAACTGTCTCTGCCATTTGTCCATTCTTGCCCATCGCACCCTACAGAGGGGCCATCTAGTATGCATCCCACCATTTACACTGGGAAGGTGATGTGCATCGCACCCTCTGCACTGGTATTCAGTATGGTCTAGTTTTGACCATTTCTGAGCAGTTTTTAGTGGAGAACTTCTAGGAGATGATGTAATCAGCTGACCTTGTTCCTTTAGGTAGTGAAGAAACACTTTTAGGGACTTATGAGCCCTTAGTTTATGGACATTTATGATTGGGGTTGTAGTGCCCAAAAATGTCTATAACAGTTGCCCCCTAAAGCATGAGGTCGTTAATCTTTTGATGTTAGGTGAAATGCTTTATCATGAGGATCCAAAGTTCTTTCGAGCTGGAAGGCGACCTATAATAAGATACAATACAATACATTATCTTTATAATATTTTTCATGATCTAGCTGAGGTGGGCATTCCCATGCTCAACTTTATAAATTCATTTTCATGTACATAGGACAGAAAGGCGTTTGTGTAGCAGACTGATGATTCAGACGGATTCATCATCCTTTGATTTGGATGATCATCTATTCAGCAATGATGTACATTTGATGTCTTTATATTCCTGAATATATCGCAGCCGGATGGATGAAACTAGATCCAGGGTCTTCAAAACTCGTTCAATTTTCACTCGGAATACAAGTTGATCCATGTGAAGAAATGTTCTAGAGTCGAACATGGAAATACATCGCCTGATTACCAGCTAATGATGTAAGCTGTTAACAGGCGCGAGAGGAATCACCAATAATGACAATGAACCTCAACGTACTACAGTACAATTCACACGGTGTGAAAAAGGGCTTGGCGTCGAACACCACGCAAAATCTCTCGGTCAAAGGCCATTAATGTAAACCTGTTGCTGAAAGTGAGAAACTTGCCATTGAGGCATGCAAGCTTCAAAGTACTAAAAGGGTTGTTCCTAGGTCGACTTCTTGGATAATGAGCTAATGTCGACAAGAAGTGACTCGTCGTAGGAGGGCCTTAATGAATCCCACATCTGTGACATGGAATGAAGCAAGTGATTTTGGAGGTGAAAACGATCTGATGATACAGGGTTCAGGGTGGCGGTCATGAAAGAATGGAGCGTGAATGTATTGTAGTGGGTGAGACAGGTGAATTCTCTGAATGACTTCTCTTGAACATATTGGCGACACTAATGATGGATTGGTAGCGTTAACCCCAAATATGGATGGTGTGACAGACCAATGGTGATATGACTAGTGAACAGAACAACCCAACCCAACCTTGATGCAGAAAGAAAGTGTCATGTTCAAGAGCGACTTGCTACCAATAAAGTTTTTTCAAGTTTTATTCCCAATTTTCCCCAGTCATTGCTGACCAGTACCTCTTTATTTTTGTCAAGCTTGAGGAGGATAACATATGCTTGTTCTCTAATCTGCCCTTCGAGTGAACCTGTCGCTATATTTTAGCGAGCCTAGCAACAGTGAAACTCATTCTCGTCCATTTGGACGAGTTTGTCGCTATTAGGCTTTAACGAGTTTAACGACAAAGATAACTCGATCTATTTCAATTTTAGAGAGTCTGAAAGAAACAGAAAGGAGACTCCAATGATTCTTTTTCGTCATATAATCCCTTAAGTTCAAAAAAGCATAAAATAATACAAAAGGGATGAATTTTCGATAGTTTTAACGAGCCGAACAAGACAAGCGCTCAATCTTTTTGTGTAATAATCCCTTAGGTCCAAAAGGATTAAAATCTAGAGGAGGGATAGCACTTCTGATGCCTTTAATGAGTCGGAGAGGCCAATCGCTCGACAATATTTTCATATTTTACAAGTCAGTTGAAAAGAGCTTAAAGAAGACTCGTTTTCGAGGAACGAGTGATGGTTTCAGGTAGCAGCTGATTCCAAGTAAGATTTGGAATTTTCCAATCATGGTAGTGTCACAAGGATGACTAATAGAATAACTCTTCGCAGATGTTCCTCGAAGGGGTAAACAATCATATGGGGGTGAATAATCGGCTAAAAATAGAGTGGAGGTGATGATGAGAACACAACCAAGTATCAAAAGCTGGCGATAAGGCATTCACAATGATTATTTACCGGTTCATTTTTTAATGAGCTTAAACGTTGGGGGAAACATTTGCTCATGACTTATGTTTATTTTTTAATGAGCTTGAACTATGCGCTAAAATTGCTCGTGACGAGTTTACTTTTTTAACGAGCTTGAACCCTGCGGTAACACTGCTCGCCAGTCATATGATAAGGATGTCTCATTCAAGATGTTATTTTGAAGGGGCTTACATCTTTAAAGCTTTGCCCCGAATCCTTTCTTTATGCAAGCTAGGGAACAACTAGCCTTGCGGGTTTAAAGGGTTAGATGTCCTACAAATTTAAAAAATAAATAGTTGTTCTTCGCTTGCACGCAGAAACGTTTTGCATGCCCCCAAGTATAGCGAAAAATTTCCAGGTTACCATGAAAGTTCCATCTACGTAGCAGACAGAAAACTCCCTTGGCGATGTCTACCAAAATAGACAAAGGGGAGTGGTGCGACTGCATGCCACTCAGCATAACCTTAACGAAGGTATCTTATTCCAGCCTAATCCCATTTTCCTATGAGGGTGGGTGTGAGACTAGTCATATATCCCTCGCGGAAACCCACTCTATACCCAAGGTTTCCCTGCCGAAACAGACCAGGGTGCATGCCCCCTGGGTTTTAGTCACATCCTCCTGAATCGCTCGTGTTCATCAAGTGGACGGACTGGAGATCGATGAGACATTCCTTGCGTGAAAAGACCATTTAGGGATGGCATTTGACTATTTGCGATGTGTGAACCAGGGAATGACATTTGGTCTACGAGCTTGACCATTCTGCCTTCGTGCGGAAAACACATTACTCTAAAGAGTGAGGAGACGATGGCTCCCATGCAATAAATATAGTTCGCGTCCAAGGAGTAGATTATAATCCAAGGGTCCTTGAACTACCATCACATTCATGTGAACGGTTTTCCTTCTCAAAGTAATGGGTAGATTTGGAAGGATCCCTAGAGGTCGACTGGTTCCTTTGTCGAAGCCTGTCAGATTTCTCATTTCAAGCAAAAGCGATGGAGAACCAAGCGCTTTCCAAGCAGTTGAGGAAAGGATACTCACAGAAGCCCCTTCATCGATGATGGTACTAGCCATAACCATTTTGTAAGCTTGTACAATGATTCTGAATGGTACACTAGCTGGTAAATGAGGTCTGCCTAGTAGAATCCAGTCGAAGGAAATGACTAGGTTATTTGGTGGTGGGACCAAATAGACGGCCGGATATGACTCTGATGAACTTCCTTCCTGTGATAAAGGAACGGGAGGACTACCCCCAAGTTCATCGGAGTCTGTGTTGATGAAAAGAATTTAAACGGTGTCGTTCTCTTTCTCTTCAATGACGGTATCATTCGAAGCTGAGCACTCTGAAGGCAAGACCGGGTCAACTGCCGTCTCGACCTTTTGAATTTCATCCGGTATGGATTCAGAGGGTTCATTTTCAATGATAGATGCTTCGGCCGACCATAATGATGGGCCAACTGGATTTTCAACCAATGGGGGACTTGGCAAGAGTTTTTTTATATCCAGGAGGAAGCCGTAGCAGTGAAGCAGGACGATCATCCAAAACTCTTTTAACCTCATCAAGGATGGGACAACGTGGACGGCGTGATTTCCTTCACACAATTTACAAGGAAATCTGGGGTTCCTTTTCTGTCCATGCACTTCACTTTCACTAGTTGATGGTGTGCATTCAACATGATCGTCAGGGGTTGATGCCACCGGATTGTGCAAACGAGGAGACCAGTCCCTTAAGATCTGAGGGATGCAAGGACAATCTCAGTGATAATGGTCTCCATTGTAAATGACACAAGGAGATTTAGGTTTTGACGGTGCGGTGTGAGGATTTTCGCTAGATGACGCTTGGTTGCCCCCTTTCGATTTTGGTTCCTTTTTCTCTTTTTGTTTATTCTTCTTCTCAGTCACTTTATTTTTAGCTTTGTCGGCTTTATCAAGCGAAGAGGAAGGAGGAGAGGGAGAATCAGATGAAGTAGAAGGTTGGGAGGGAACTCGAGTGTCATCTAGTTGCTGACTTGACTGTTCAGGAATTACGGGATTCTGAACGACAGAGGTAGAGAAGAGCCAGACAGGCAAACCAATTTTCAACCCTGGAAGTGACAAAGTGGCCATATGGGGTGCACCAACATCTCCCCAAGAGGAGAAGGGACTAGGATTTCCTCCAAGGGGAAATCCTTGGTTGGTAGACTCCATTTTCTCAACCTAAAGACCAATGACGGAATTTGTGAGGTTATTCCAATTAAAATAAATTTTAGAGGCTTTGACACAACTTGTTTTTTCAATTTTAAAGAGTCGAGAAAAAGCAAAAGATGACTCTAGTCGCCTTCGATTTTTATTGAGCCTGAAGTGACAAGTGCTCAGAGGACCTTTTCCTTTAAGGAGTCTGAAAAGGAGCAAAATGGACTTCTATGGAGATCTAGGCAAAGAGTATTACCAAACCAATCGCAAAACTGCAGAATACTTTTTACGGTATGGCAGTCGATCTTCCCGAATGCTGTGTTCAATGCATTGCGATCGATAGGGTGGAAAACACGGCTTCCTAAGGATAAAGGATGCATGCTATTGTGGTCTCCCAAAATATACTTGACGGTACGTGGGAGCACAAGTTCGTACTGGCACTTGTCGTCTCAGAGTGGAGGAATCACCCAACCAACCATGAAAACAACAGTTGCCAGGTTTTATGACGGCGGAATACGTCTCTAGCCTAGACCTCTAGATGTTGTGTGTTAGGTTCCAAAGCATTGTTAGATTCATTAAATTTATTTTAAGTTGATCTTGCTTAAAAATTTTCCTTTCAGGTTCACCGTGTGATGTGTATACAATTCCTAAAATGTAGTCTAAGATGATAAAACAAACGTTTAATCTTCTTTTGCAAGAAAATCCTAGCTACTAAGGAAAGAAAGTTAAGAATCTTTCTGCAAAGAGCACAGAGCACACGCTAAATGCACTGTCCTAAATCAAACCAAGCAGTCAAATTACAAATGCACATGCATGTATTTGTTTTTAGCCTTCTTAATGTATGAATGATGATAAGAAAGCTATGTGAAAATATGAATTATTTTCAAAGTGATAGTACTCAACAAATTTCTTTTCAAAATGAAGTGACGGTAAGAGAGACACTTTGCAATTTCGAAATGAAAAATTGCTTTTCGACACTTTAAAAACTATTAATTCAAATCATATGCAATAGTAATTGTATAATCGACTATCCTAAACAATGGGATTGTCTTCTAAAACTAAAAACGACATTTACGACACTTTCAGATCCAGAAACAACAGTTCGACTATGCTACTTTTTTGCAAAAGAGAACTGAAAATGGCACACAATACATAAAAACACTTACAGTTCTTTGCACTAAGGAGGCGGAATAATGTGAGAAAAGGGGGTTTTCATAGAGATAGACTGACTACAGATAGAAAAACTCCTGAATAGGACTGAAAACAGTGAGAAAAAACCACAATCTGAAGGTAAAGTTAACCTTCCCTGACCATCGCACCTGTCACACTGTGAATTCAGTATGCAATGCACCTACTGCATTCGGGAAGTGCGATGCATACAGTTTTCCTAGAAGGCAGGGTGTGATGGTACCAGTGCAAGACTCTAAACAAGTTTTTACTCACAATTTGCAATTCAGTTCAGGGATTTAGGCCGAGTAAGTAATGTTCAGTATATGTAAAACACAGGGGTGATCTAAAGAGGTTACTAGAGCCACCACTTAGGGAAATTAGATTGTTTGCAGATCGATTGTTTAATTCATAAACAAAACCCGGAGATAGACTGAAGCAGCATTGATCTACTTTGCATTTGTATAACAAATGCAGTTCGAAGGCTAGCTGGCTTGGCTTTAGGCTCCGTCTGTAAGTTTATAAAATAAACAAAGATAGATAGGCTAACAAACAATCTACTTGCTCCCCAGTGGAGTCGCCATTTTGTTACCAGGAATAGTGTCCACTCGGAAGCTGCTATTCCAATAAGACTGGTAGCTATCCTAGAAACAAACAAGTAAAGTCTATTTTCACTTTCCTTTATGAAAATAGATAGGAGTGGAACAAAGGAGACCAACCTTGGTCTTGCGCTTGATTTCCTCTCCTTCCTGATAGAGCTTTGTCGCTTCTCCTTCATCTGTCCAGCTTCAAAGAGCACCTGTGGACTCACAACAACACACTACTATCGAAGAACAAAGATCTATATTCATAAATAACACAGGACCAGATGTGTGTTAACCATACAAATGCATATATAAACAAGTACAAAAGAATATGGAGGAAAACTTGAATAGCTTTATTAAGATGAAAAGTAGCAAGAGGATTACAAACCATATGTTCTGACCCAGCATCATCCTCCAGCTAGAAATCCCTTCTTCACCTCAAGCAAAGCTTAGATCACCCAACACTATGAATGTACACTAGAAAACCAATAGCACTTCTCTATAAGATACAAAATTCCAGCCTCTGGATCTCTGTGATGAGGGATCCATATATAGATGATTATAGGGAGGTGATTCATCTTCTGGGGTCTTGATTAGTGTCTTCTCTCTGATAGTTCCTGCTTCGACTTGGAGAATGATGATCTCTTACTCATCCCTGGTTGAAAACAGAGAGGCAAGTGTCAGAGGGGAAGCTTCTGGAAGATTCCATGATCTTCCACCTCGCATTTTGTCCCTACCATTTGTCCATTCCTGACCATCGCACCCTACAGAGGAGAAATTCAGTAAGCATCGCACCTTGTACACTAGGAAGGTGATATGCATCACACCCTCTGCACTGGGTTTTCAGTATGGTCATGCTTTGACCATTTATGAGCAGTTTTTAGTGGAGAACTTCTAGGAGATGATGTAATGAGCTGACCTTGTTCCTTTAGGCAGTGAAGAAACAATTTTAGGGACTTAGGAGCCCTTAGTTTATGGACATTTATGATTGGGGTTGAAGTGCCCAAAAATGTCTATAAAAACACCCAAGCATGTTTATAAGACAATGTATCTCAGGAAGGCCAACCAGTTCTTGATCATACTTTCATGTTGAATATATGGTCAAGAGATCACATAGAACTTTCTTGAAGCTTGGTTAGTTGTATTGGACTAGTTGGTGAGTGATGGAAGGCCATTCAACTGGTCGGATTTGTTGGATTATCAGATGAAAGTCCATGTGACTAACTGTTAGGTCCTAATAATACTAGTGATTCCCCCATTACTATTGTCATTGTAGCCCTTATTGTTATCACTGTGCCCCTATTGTCCCCATATTGTTATTAGTGTGCCCCTATTATCCCCATATTGTTATTAGTGTTCCCCATAGAAACCCAGTATTGTTATTGTTGTGCCCTTATGTTATTACTGTTATGTGGGCCTGATTATATTGTGACCCCTTAGACTCCTATATATAGAAGGGAGGTTTAGTCCTTTGTATCATCGGAGAATTATTCATTTGTGTAATCTAAAGGAGGTTTACCCCTTGAAGAGGTTAAATTATAAGGTGTTGATCTATATTTTCTATATTTTTGTGAGCTGGTTTCATAACATCTGGTATTAGAGCTTTGGATTCTAGGGTTTCGCTGCTCCAAACAAGTCATCATGGAATTTTCACTATAACTTTTGTTCTGTGATGTTTCAGAACCTAAACAAAAAAATCCATTTGAGCCGAATCGTTATGAACTTCGAGTTCGAATTTTAGAGCTTGTCTCACTATATTTTCAAAGATACGATCTGAGGAATTTAAGGTTTTTGTAGACTCCCGAATTACATTCCAAACAAGTGACCTGGGGAAAATCGTCATAACTTTTTTACTGAGCATCAGATTGAAATTTCTTGAGAAATTTCAAAAAGAGGATAGCCTTTAGTTTTCTTTATATCAGTTTTAGATACTAAGGTCAAAACCGTGACATGTGGCACTTCGTACAAATTCGCTCTACTGAACTAGTCTATAATCAGGTCACCGTAGGAGGTTTGGCATAACTATTCCTTGGGGTATCCAATCTTGATCAGACTTGCAAGGTTAGAAAGAGGACTCAAAGGGCTACTGTAGGATGTGATTTCAGATATTTGAGATCCGCAGTTACAAAGATACAACAGATTCAATATCGAGCTCTTACAAAGTGAAAAAAAAATGTGTAGTTTTTTAAATTTTGCATAGGATTGGTTTGAAAAAATAGTTTGAAGGAATTCAAAGGGAATATTGAAGAATTATTAGCACTAATTGATGCCCTGAAGAAAGAAAATGGAAACACCTAGTAAGCAACCTGAAATCTCTAACATGACTCGTGAAGAAGAGGAAGAAATGCAACATGATCTATCAAAATTACAAGACTAAGTACAAAAAATTTCACTCTCACAAAAGGTAACTGAAGCTAAGATGAATGGTGTGGAAGCTAATATGAATGGCATGCAAGTTAAGATGGATGGCGTGGAAGCTAAGATGGATGGCATGGAAGCTAAGATGAATGTCATGGACGCTAAAATGAATGGCATGGATGCTAAGATGGAAGAATTGACGATAAAATTGAATAAGTTGCTACAAGAAATGATTACTAATGGTGAAAGGGTAGTAAAGGAAAATCATGATGAGAAAAAAAGAAATTTTAATCATGATTTCATAGACTCTAATGTTGGATTTAAGATCCACCATGTTCCAAAAATCGATATGAGGAAGTTTGATGGCAAGGATCTTGGAACATGGATACTACAGCTGGAGCAATTTTTCGATCTCCATATTATGTAAAACACACAAAAGGTACATATTGCAACTTTATATTTGGAACCAAATCAGTTTGTATGGTATCGATGGCTTTCCTCTCGTAAAGAAATTTTCACTTGGTCAATTTTTACCAAATAAATGATAGCACATTATGAGGATACAAAAAGAAACACCTTTTTTAGCCAATTAATAAATCTCAAACAAAAAGGTTCAATGATGGAGCACGTTGAGGACTTCCAAAAATTGAACATAAGGGTAGAAGATTTGAGGACTTCCGAAAATTGAACATAAGGGTAAAAGATATTCCAGAGGAGCATAGGATTGATGTGTTCATAGGGACTTTAAAGGATAATATCCAACATGAGGTTCACCTTTGGGAACCTGATTCATTGGAGAAGGCATTCATGTTAATGAGAAAAATGGAAAGCAAAATAATGGCAACCAGGAAGCCTACCACTCACAACTATAAAGATGGAAGTGTTGTTTCCCCTAGCCTTCCACAACCTACAAGGTTGACACCACAACAATTGGAAGAAAAAAGAGAAAAAGGGATTTGTTACAGTTGTGATAGAATATACACTAAAGGTCATAACTATGATGAGAAGAAATTATTCTGCATAGATTGTGAAGAGGAGGAGGAAAAGGAACAAGAAATGTCAAAAGAAGAGGATATACTCTAGGAACAAACCCTAGATAAAGAAGAAATCAATCTGACCATATATTCTAATGCATTGGCTGGAATTACCACTCCTCAAACTATCAAGATAGAAGGACATATCAAGAAGAAAAAGGTAATAGTCTTGATTGATTTGGGAAGTACCCATAATTTTAGTCATTGTAAGATAGCCAAGGAATTGAATTGCTTCCTATATCCAGCATCAAAGTGTCAAGTGATAGTTGCAAGTGGAGGAACCATAAAGTGCTCTAGAAATTGCCATAATATCAAGCTATCCATGGGAGAATATATATTGAATAGC
This sequence comes from Pinus taeda, assembly GCA_000404065.3. NCBI lineage: Eukaryota > Viridiplantae > Streptophyta > Pinopsida > Pinales > Pinaceae > Pinus > Pinus taeda. The sequence goes on from APFE030744388.1 coordinate 17,005, forward strand.
CCAATTCTTTCCATTCCAATAGTTGGTGCTAATGTTATACTAGGAGTCCAATGGATACAATCCTTGGGTATAATAGCTTTTAAATTTCAAGAACTTTTCACGAAATTTTATGCAGAAGGAAAGGAAGTTGAATTAAGGGGTATTGCAGGGAAACCAGGAATCAGCTCTAATAGTATGAAAAAGCTTCTAAAGAAGGAACAATGAGGCGTAATTGCACAATTATGTTCGCTAGAGGTTCCCACATCGAAATCATCTATTTCTCTAAATCTCCAAAAAGTCATGGAAAATCATTCCAAGGTATTTGAGACTCCCAATGGCATCCCACCTATTCATGATCATGATCATGCTATTCATTTAATTCCAAGAAGTGTTCCTCCAAACATCAGGTCGTACAAATATCCCTATGCCCAAAAGAGTGAAATTGAATGTATGGTTGCAGAAATGTTAGAGGCTAGTATAATTAAACCTAGTCAAAGTTCTTTCTTTTCCCCAGTAGTATTGGTGCACAAGAAGGATGGATCATGGCATGTGTCTAGATTATAGGGAGCTGAACAAGCTCAAAATTAAAGATAAATTTCCCATTCCTATCATTGATGAATTATTCGATGAATTTCATGGATCAATTTACTTCACCAAGTTGGATCTTCGTTTAGGATATCATCAAATCATGAAGACTAAAGAAATTATGAAAACAACATTTATAACTCATGAGGGTCTTTATGAATTTTTGGTCATGCCTTTTGGCCTTACCAATGCACCTTCTACATTTCAAGGTTTGATGAATTCCATTTTCAAACCCTTCCTTAGAAAAATTTTGTTTGTATTTTTTGATGATATACTAATCTATAGCAAGCCTTGGAAGGATCATGTTGAACATGTTGACAGGTCAAACTATTGGAGGAGAAATAATTATATGCAAAAATCTCCAAATGTTTCTTTGGAGTACAAAAGGTGGAACATCTGGTTCGTATCGTATCTCATGAAGCTGTTAAGGTAGACCCTAGCAAAATTAAAAACATTAAGGAATGGAAACTCCCCACATCCATAAAGCATCTGCGAGGATTTCTCAGGTATAGGGTATTATTGCAAATTTGTTAAGAATTATGGGAGAATAGAAACACCTCTAACAACATTATTGAAGAAAGATGCATTTTCATGGACTCTAGAAGCAACAAAGGCCTTTGAACATCTTAAAGAGGCAATGTGCCAAGCACCGGTCTTAGCTACGCCAGACTTCACAAAAACCTTTATTGTGGAATGTGATGCTTCAAGAAATGGAATTGGTGTTTTTTTAATGCAAGATGAAAGATCCATTGCTTTCGAAAGTTGTCCAATCAAAGGAAAGTATTTACACAAATCTATTGATGAGAAGGAAATGTTGGAAATACTACATGCAGTTAAGAAACGATGGCCCTACCTAATGGGAAGACACTTTAAGGTAAAAATGGATCATGATAGTCTTAAATACTTTTTATAACAAAGATTATCCTCTAAAGAGCAACAAAATGGGTCACAAAGATGTTAGGCTATGAATTTGAAATCATCTACAAAAAAGGGAAGAAAAATGTTGTGGTAGATGCACTCTCAAGAAAGGATGAGGATGTGGAAGCATTGATGTGTGCCATTTCTATTATCCAACCATATTGGATAAATGAAGCAAGGGATGAATGGAAGAATGACAAAGAAGTGTGGCCACTCATTGAAAAGATACAACAAGATCCCAGTACATCTAATACATTTAGCTGGAAAAATGATTCGTTATGGTACAAAGATCGCTTATACCTATGTAAGAATTCCAACTCAAACAAAAGATTCTTATGGAATTGCACACTTCTCCCTTAGGAGGGCACTCAAGATTTTTAAAAACTTACCACAGGGTTAAGAAGGTTTTTTTGGGATGGCCTTGTTGCGGAGGTAAATCCCCTCTGCGGACAGAGGCGATCCCACTAGCCCCACAGGGGTCTAGCAACAATCATACACGCTGCATGCAAGTTCCTAATTGCACAATTTAAGAGTCGATCAGAAAGACCAACCTGGGATCCAACGCTATTTGCTGTGGGAGAAGTGTCGCTCCTGTCCTTTAGCTTTGGCCGGTCACTATCCTCGCGCTCCACGCATGGACACCTGCACAAATGAAGAACAACCCAAAACAAGCGTAAAATCCAATATCATACAATTATATATCAGTCAAGCAAGATATAATTCAAATATTACAAGAAGAATATGTGAATGGAACCATAATAACAGTCGCTTATCATTCGATAGGAAAAAGAGAAGAGTTACAACCAATTAAGGCTTGACGCTGCAAATCTCCTCCAACTGGGTCAGCAGTCCAACATGTCTTGCAAAGTCACTTTCTCTCTCAACAATCCGGCAGCATAACCTCTCTTTCGGCTCTTACTATCATAAGCACTCTCTCCAAAAGCTCTCTAATTCTCTAGCTCATACTATCACTAGCTTGTTCAATGTGGGGAGACAGGCATTTGTAGATGGAGGAGAAGAGATATGCGTTGTATGTGGACACCTTCTGAGATTTTGGCATTGTCCTAAAATAACCATTGAGCTGGGTTGTCTTGGATAGAAAAGACGACACCCGACTGCTTTTATGGGATTTTTCCTGAGAGAACTGGGTGAGTTATGGGGGAAAAAACATTCCAGTACGCGTTGGCCAAAAATCATGCCCAAATTGTGTGGCGCGGGTCGTGTTCTGTGACAGAGCGTCTATGGGCGCGTCCTCTTTGTAGGAACTAAGCCATTGGCGCGGGTTAGACACTGTGGACCCGCGCTAATGAAAAAAGGGTATTTTCCAAGGTTAATCTTCAAAGGGTGTCGTCAGGGTTATTGAAATTCATACTCAGGAGACCTCAATGCAAGTGTTTCCAAGTTGTGTCACTGGTCACAGGTCCGTAAATGTGTCCTCCAATGTGTGACAGCGGGGGGGGTAACAAGGACGGTGACCAACGGTGACAAATTACTGCGTAACAGATGCCCCCTAAAGCATGAGCCTCGAGAAAGAGAGAGGTGAAGTGCTTTACAAGATCATATCCAACTGCCGCCGAGAATCTGCATGGAGAGATACAGTATGATAGTTCAAATACATGATGTATGCGTTATGGGCGCAGCCATCCATTGACAGAGTACATAATAATCAGGATCCGTAGTATGGACGCAGCCATCTAGTTGGGATCGATGAATAGACTCAGGTATGGTCGCAGCCATCCAGT
>APFE030744391.1:3834-18314 GCA_000404065.3 Pinus taeda
GGTCTGAAGTGGCCCAGGGACTGGTGGATGGAGTGGTGAGAAGGTGTAGATGGTTGAATTGGCTCAAAGAAGGTTGAACTAATGGTTGCACAAAAAGGGTAGGGTTACGTGGGCAAGAGGGCAGATGTGAGATGAGGAACCTAGCTAGGAGATGGAACACATGGCTCTGATGAAGCTTAGGTGGATGAAAGAGTGGTAGAGATGCTCTGCACGGTGTACATTCAACTGAATCAACAAAGTCTTGCAAGTAATCAAAGTCCTAGCTAATAATAAAGTGAACGAACAACAGCTTTATTTAAAGGAGAACCATATATATCAACTATGCAATGAGTCATTTCAGAGATCTGAACACATAACCAACTTCTGCAAATGAAAAAAGCACACTAATGATTGCATGGCAAGGCAAACTAGTGTTTTTGTTTGGGACAGCACAACTACTTCAATCCCAGCCCCTGATCGAATGAGGAAGGGGTGAAACCAATGGTGTCTGTTGACCCTTTTCTGGAGCTTTTTTCCCTGTTATTATCCTACCAATCTATTCTAAACATTTGAAGCATTCTATTCATAAACAATGACCTAGTTAATCAACACAACTTAATCTGCCTAACAAAAATACGTTTGCAAATGCATGAAAAGGAAAACAACGATGCATAAAGGAAAGATAACAGCACATAAAGGAGGCCCTAGGCTCTCAGGTTGGGCCCAACCCTGAGAGCTATGACTCCTATAGAAAAATCAGAGTTGATATAAAATAGGAATGCTTATCATTATCAAAAAATAGTCATCAGTCAAAAGTTATGCCAAAATGGCTACAAGAGAACAAGTTGAAGGTGACAGCACTGTAGTGAAAAAAATATGCAATGGTTTCAAAAGTCCCTTACGAAGGCCGAGGCCTTATCATTTATACACCATGAGGGCCCTAGCAGGCCTCCTAAATCTGGGAGACTTGGTTGTCCAACTGTTAGTAGACAGTCCCTTTTCCAAAATCTGCTTGGTTGTCTTTAAGATTCGTTTTTTGTGGCCTTTGAGCTCGGAGTTGGGGGTGGAGATCCCAAGGAAGGGATATTTAATGTCATAGACAACCCCCCTACAAATCCTCTCCTCCAGCTTTGCTGTCATCTAGCCCATGATTGCTCGGTTCTGCTCCAACATGTGTCAAAAAACCTGAAATAAGCACGTGTTAGCCACCTAGGACGAGTGACCACCCTTATTCGTACAAATGACATAAACATACTAAAAAATAATGCATAAGCTATGGAAAATGGAGGATTGAACAAGGACTGAACAAGGATAATTAAGCAAAATGAGCCCAATAAGTTACCCAATTTGGGGATCATCATAACCCTTGGACTGATTTGTGCCTAGCTGAATCAAGTCCTACTCATGTTAAGATGATAAAATTTGGTCTTGCTCAACCCCTTTCTCTATGCACATCAGGAAAAGGAGTTATGTGACATGCTAAGAGAGCATCTTTATGCATTTTCTTGGAGCTATAAGGAAATGTAGGGAGTTCTCCCTTCGGTGTGTACTCACCACATTTACATCAAGGAAGGTTGTAAGCCAGTGTTCCAACCTCAAAGGAAAATGAACCCAACCCTCAAAGACATAGTTAAAGAAGAACTGCAGAAGTTGTTGGATGCAGGGTTCATTTATCCCATCTCAGATAGTGAGTGGGTGTCTCCTCTAGTTCTGGTCCCAAAGAAGAATGTAAAAAGGAGGATCTGTGTGGAATATAGAGAGTTAAACAAAGCCACAAAAAAAAAACCATTTCCCTCTACCTTTCATTAATCAAGTCTTGGATGGTCTTGTAGGGAAGAAGTTCTTCTCTTTCCTGGATGGATTCATTGGTTACATTCATATCCAAATCAGCCCAGAGGACCAAGATAAAACCACCTTCACTTGTCCTTTGGGTACATTTTCTTATAGGGTCCTTCCTTTTGGATTATGTAATGCCCCTGCCACTTTTTAGAGGGAAGTTATGAGCATCTTTGCAAAGCTAGTCCATGACTCTATACAAATATATATCGATGATTTCACTCCCTATGGGTGTGATTTCCTGGATGCTCTCTCTAACTTGGGGAAAGTATTAAATAAGTGCATTGAAATTAACCTATCCCTTAGTCCTTAGAAGTATGAGTTCTTGATGAATGCAAGGACTATTCTAGGTCACTCAATATCCCAGGAAGGACTACAAGTGGACCCAAATAAAATTACTATCATAAAGAGGGTCTCCACTCCTCAGAAGCAGAGGGATGTCAGAAGTTTCTTGAGCTTGGTTGGATACTATACGAGATTCATAAATGACTTCATCAAAGTAGCCTCACCCTTTTTTGGAATATTGGCCAAGGACTCTGAATTTTGCTGGTCAGAAAGATGCCAAGAGACCCTACAAATCGTAAAGGACAAGATGACTACTGCACCCATATTCTGAGGCCCAAATTGGGCTCGTCCTTTCCACATCCATGTTGATGCCTCTAACAAATATATAGGAGCAGCTCTAGGCCAAATCGATGAAAATTTTCCTTATGCCATTTATTTCATTAGAAAAAATATGTTCAAGACTGGATTGAACTATATTGTGACTTAAAAATAACTCCTAGTTGTTGTCCATTCCTTGAATAAATTTAGGCACTACATCACTAGTTACCAGACCTTTGTACATACTAACCATGTTGCTGTTAAATATTTGATGAAAAAACCCGATGTGAATGCCAGAATTATTAGATGGTTTCTTTTATTATAACAGTTTGATCTAACTATCATTGATAAGCCTGGTAGAGAAAATGTAGTTATAGATTTTTTTGTCTAGACTTGCTTTGCCTGTAGGTGAGGAAGGAATGGTTTATGATCAGCTGCTAGATGAGCATTTATTTGCTATGTCAGTTCTCTCTCCATGGTTTTCAGACATAGCCAACTACATAGTGCATTCACATTTCCCTCCAAATTTTTCCTCCAAGGAAAAAAGGATAATTGTAAGAAATAACGCCCTATTCACTTGGATTGGGAGCAATCTCTTCAAGCTAGGCTCAGATCAAATTTTGAGGAGATGTGTCAAGGAGAAGGAATTATTTGACATCCTTCTGGCCTGTCATGATGGCCATTGTGGAGGTCACTTTGCAGCCAAGAGGACAACCTTCAAGGTACTGCAACCTGGATACTACAGCCCACTCTCCACCAAGATGCAAGAAGATACACCAATCGATGTGGCAAGTGCCAAAGAATGGGAAAACCTACTCCCAGGGATGAAATTCCTTTGCAACCTCAAGTGACTCTTGAGCCATTTGACAAGTGGGGCATGGATTTCATTGGGCTCATTGATCCACCATCAGGACAGAAAAAGTACATAATTGTATGCACTGATTATTTGAAAAATTGGGTTGAAACCAAGGTTGTCAAGGTAGCAACATAAGAGAATGTGTGTGAGTTCTTAAGGGATAATGTATTTTACAGTTTTGGGTACCCTAGAGAGCTAGTTACTGATCAGGGAGCTCAATTCACATCACAGCTGATTGAAATTTTTTCGAGGCAACATAAGGTCAAATGCAGGAAGTCAAATGTTTATCATCCTCAGGTCAATGGACAAGTAGAGGTTACTAGCAGAGCATTGGAAGGCATTCTCACCAAGGTTGTGAGTAGTGGTAGAAATTATTGGGCTGACATACTAGTGGAGGCCACTTGGGCCTATAATACAACCTGGAAGACAACCACTGGCTTCACCCCTTATGACTTGGTCTATGGGAAGAAGGAATTGCTCTCCATTGAGTTTGAGCACAACACTTTGATAATGGAAGCACGGCTGGATTTGGATGTTACAAAGGAAGATCAAGGGAGTCTTCTATAACTAAATGGTTTAGATGAATTCAGGATGCAAACCCTCCTACACACTGAAGTTGTTCAAGTACAGAGAAAGGTTTGGCATGACAAAAGCATCAAGGGCAAGGTCTTTCAAGAAGGAGATTGGGCTCTTCTATATGACTCTAGGTTCAAGGACTTCAAAGGTAAATTGATGATCGGGTGGATGGGACTATATCTGATAGAAAACTTCCATGACAATCGGGTTGTGTAAATAAGGACCATTGATGAAGAAGGTATCCCCTTGCTTGTCAATGGATACAGATTAAAAGCCTATAAAATACCTTTGTCAAGGGAAGAGTTCATCAGTACCATCAGTAAGGAAGCAAATGTGCTTGGAAATGTCTCAGCTTCTAGCTCACCAAATCCTTGAAGACTTTTTTATTTTTGAAAGAAAAAATAAGGGACCTAGGTGAAAACTTCTATAGGCACCTGAGACCAAATTTTGTGTTGAAAATCTCCTTGAGGCAGCTCAAGAGTGAAAAAAAGGAAAATAAAAATATCCCTGGGTGAAAACCTCCCTTCAGGCACCTAGGGTAGGAAAACAGGTTGAAAACCTCCTTTGAGATGGCTTGTGTGTCTTTCAAAAAAAAAAGAGAAAATAAGAAACAAAATTCCGTGGCAGGGACCTCAAACCTACCCACTAATAAAATTCTATGATTTTTGCATGTTTTTAAAGGAAACAGAGGACTCAAAGTTCAAGGGTTGGAAAGCTAGGAACCATGCCCATTATTCCTCCATTAATTTCACATCTTCCATGCCTATCATGTTCTCATCATCCATCCTCACTTCCAAGCATCCAAAACCAATTTTTATGCAATTTTCTAGCTTCTATAGGGTTTCTTGTAGTTACTACAGGAGTTTCCTATAGTACTATAGGATGTCCTAAAACACAACAGGAATGAAGTATCGATTAGAAAATGATGATGTAGGCTTTTTCTAGTTTGAAATAGGAGACCATACACCTCACCACCTCTCACCCAATACCAGTTCATGGCCATACCAACCTCTATGTCCATCAAAAACCACTCGGAAAAATGATAAAAAAAAATATAAAAAGGAAAAAGAAAAAGAGAAGTCCAAGGGACATGCCATTATTGGCCTCACTCACCCATAACTCCATCTACTTCATTACCATATTTCCACTCCTACATCACCACCCATCCATCCTCCAAGTTAAAATAAATAAATAAATAAATAAATTATGAAAAAAAGGCAGCTACAGGATTTCCTGTAGTAACTACAGGAAACCCTGTAGTAGCTTCTGTTATCACAACAACAGTTTCTCCATGCATTCTCCTTCACCATCCATGTAAGTAAAGAGATCCAACACCCCTTCAGACATTATGACTCCTATGCAGATCTCAACAGCAATAGAAGAGACCAAGCACCTGCACACAACAACAAAGTAAACAACGACATTAGCTGGAAGAAATCAACAGAAAAGTGACCAAGGAAGAGCACTTACCTGAACAAAATGAAGCACAAAAGAGTCACCCTTCAGCATGCATCCACCAAATAAAAGAAGGCATAGGTATGACACCTCATCCAAATTCTTCCCTAAGTGTATTATGATAAAAGTGTAGGAGTATGAAAAAGTTTGATTTTATAAGTTGGAGGTGGTAAGTTAACTTGGCTACCCTTAGCTCGAAAGAAAAAAAGTGAACTCCTAGTCAGCATGCCATGTTCCAATGTCACATAAAGGAGAATGAGTTGAAATGTGTTTGAGTTAAGCTGTGTGAGAGTGAGTGATGATTACGAGCGGAGGCTTCATGATAACCAACAGTGGTCCAATGGTCCCAAAGAGGAAATCACATACACTGCGATCCAATGCAGCGCCCCAAGAAATTGACCATAAATAGCAAACATTCCAAACTCTCATGCACCATTTGTTCATTTCGAGGTCAGAGAAGAACGAGACCACCTTTGAGAGCCATCGAGGAAGCAAACATGTTTCAACCACCCTACAGGAAACATAACTACAGGAACAACTACAGGAAATGTAGGGAGCTACAGGAAGCATTGGAAATTCACAAAGAACCCTACAAGAGGGTGCCTAGAGTCCAACTGTTCAGAAATTATCCTCATCCAAAGAATCATAGTGAAATGTAGGTGGCCCATATCTCCTGTGTTTTGAATTGATAGCTAGGAAAGGAAAAAAAATCTGAGTTTTCTAAGTGATTACATTGGGCCTGGGGTTTTAGATAGAATTGTGTGAATTTTAAAAGTTGTGTGGAGATAGACAGCTATCCACCAATATTCTAACCTCTCAGTCACCCTAGAAACACTAAGGCTAGCCTACCAAAATCCCTACAGTCAGCTAACCAGAGAAGAGACATGACAGGAGGATTTAACATAAGGGAACCCACAGAGACATCCATGATACACCTTCATCCCCCTATGGTAGAAATATTTAGAAGGCATAATTGGTTGGGATTCTTTGAGCTACTCAGAGGGTATGATGATGATGTATATCAAGAATTTTCCATGGCACTCAACCCTCTAGCTAGAACCATTTCTATTATTGTGGTAAGGGGACTATCAATTACAATTACTCTTGAGGTAATTAGCAGAATCACTACACTTCCTCAAGGGATTCAATGGAGAAAGGAGGATAAGGCTACAAGCACTTTTGCAAAGAAAAACTTCTTCTTAAGGGATGAAGAGCCAATTGAGGACAAAAGTGGGATAATAAGGGAAATTCTTCCCTGTCCTTGGAATGAGGTGAGCTATCACATTCTCAAATATATTTACTGTGAAGGGAAGCTTAGTATAATCTATGGCTACTAATTTAGACTCCTCCATGAGTTGAGATTTGGAGAGGAGATACACATTGGCCGAAGACTCAATGTACCCTACTTCTTTCTGCAATAAATAATAGACATGAGCCTAAAGGTCAAAGAGGGAAAACATCAACAATTGGCACACCATGGACTTATCAAGATAATACTAGAGGATGCCTTGAGTCGGCTAAGAATACATATTCAATGGTCCACATTTGGAGACATGGACAAAGAGGTTGTGATTAAAATACAAGTCCTTGAATATGATAGGGAAAATACCTCTAGTGGTGAAGAAGAGGCAGAAGAAGAGGAAGAAGAAGAACCAAAGGAGGAAGAATAGCCAGAAACAAATAAAACAGAGGAAGAAGAAGGAAAATAAGGAGAAGAAGAAGAAAGTGAAGAGGAAGAACATAAGGAAGAAACAAGCCCTGGGGAATTTACCAAGGAAGGGGAGGAATCTCCAAGGTTGTCTCCTGAACCCACTACGAAGGAGGCATCTTCTACCTTGACTGCTCTAAGCACACCTGTCAAGTCAAAAGGGAAAAGACAGAGGAAGGTTCCCCTCTATTTCAAAACAAGGAGGAGCATCATGATCAAACAAGGGAAACCACAAAAACCCACCAAGACTCCAATCATAATTGAGAAGTTTCCAAAAGAGAAAGAAAAACTAGTTTCCCTAGAAATAAAAGGTAAAGAGGGCACAACAAAACAAGCTTCCCCGAAGTCTCCAATCACCTATGTTAGGAAGCCTATCACTAGGTCAACATCAGCAAAGAAAAACAAGGCGCCTTTGACCCCATTTTAGAAAGGAAAAAGCCTTCTACATGATCCTCCAATAGTCCTACAGGAAACTTTGTCAGCACTATAGGAAACACAGAAAAAACTACAAGAAGGATAGCAAGGATAGAGGGAAGGAAAGCAGAGTTCCAAGATCTATAGGAGCCTAGCCCATAATCCAACATGAGCTCTTATTACAGATTCATTAAGGGAGGCTGAGTAATATCACAAAATTTTCCATTCCTCTCTTCTTTGAGCTTAAGAAAGAGTGAGGGAGGACACATCGATGGATGAAAATTTCCAAATCAAAGGAGGTAGAGGATGTGGGCCAAATGGAAGAGAAAATACTAGAGATGGGCAGAGAGTTGAGTAAGATAAGGGACAGGAAAAAAATTATGAGATCTCAACTAGAGGCAGAAAACACATGGCTAAGGAGGCAGTTACAGGAAAAAGAGAGCCAATTGGCCACCATGGCAAGCCTGTCCATGGAGGCACTCCAATGGAGGATGCCACCAAAATCATATGCCTTATACCCAGTGTTTTTAAAACTGGAACCGGTGACCGGACCGGTCCACCTAATGAACTGGTTTACCAACCGGAACCGGTCTAACCTAGACTGGTTTGGTCTAAACAAACCGGTTAAAAAAAAATTACTTTAAATAATTAATTTTTAATGAAAAAAAACTATTTTTAAGATGTAAAACCATGATTCCAAACCAATAAAGACAAAGTATGCACAGTTTGCTCATTTATATACCATGTAAAGGTGAATATATCAAAATGGCACCGAGTGCAATACATATCATCAACACAATAGAAAAATACATAAGCAATGAGGCTCTAAATGGCCTATAAAGTCTAGAAACAATGCTGCAAGCCATGAGGCCATTGGCCTACTACAAGTCTACAGTGTACACATGATCAATCATCAAGTTCATCACCACTACTAGCCACAAGATCATCATCAAGAGATACATAGACATCATCTGGTTCAGAGTCTGAGGATGCCTCAGCCTTATCTGCAACCTCAGTATCAATGCCACCAATAACAATAAAAGTGGACCTAATGGAAGCACGAGTTTGTCGACTTGGATGACTAGTGCCTTCCATTGGTTCTTTGCCTTTCCTTGATGCCGCTATTGATCCCGGTTCTGATGCTGCCACATAATCTGCTTCATCCCCCGCTAAAGCCATGTCGATATTAAAATTAGCCTCAAACACAGGATCTTCAGTCTCCTCCACCCATTCTGATGTTGGATCAATATCATCCAACACAATGGGATCTAGATCAAGTGTTTTTCTCATCATTTGGTTTCTCCTCAGTCGAAGGTTGCATTGCACGAAAACAAAATCATTTAACTATTTTTGTTCCAAACAGTTTCTCTTCTTCATGTGTATGCGCTCAAAAACAGACCAATTGCACTCACAACCTGAAACACTGCAAGTTTGACTGAGGACTCTAATTAAAAACCTTTGCAATTGAGGACACTGGCCACCAAATGACTTCCACCAATGCACTGCAAAGAAAAAGACATTAATTAGTAACTTAGTTTATAATTTGAATTGTAAGGAATGTAAACAATTTTAACTTGAAAAGAAAAACAAATTGGAAATTGGAATTGCTTACCTGGTTGGTCCACATCTCTTGCCATTTTTGCCAAGTTTTTGCCAAAAATACCACCTGTCATATTGAAAACAGTAAGTTGTCTATGTATTTCCAACTGGTCTGCATGGCTAGGGACCATGCGCTCCAAGCAATCAATCAATCCAACTCTGACCTCCCCATCATGCAAATCTCCTAGCCTATTTTTATAATGATACTTTGGGTTCAAAAAATACCCAGCTGCATGTATAAAATGATGGAGTTGATTGTTCCATCTGTTATCACTAATATCCCATATACAACCATATTTAGTTAACATGTCCTTGTAAGCTGCCTGTATCTGCTCCTTTGCCTAATCCATAGCCTCATAAATGTAGCCCATGGCCAATCTTTCCCCATCCACCATCCTTAGCACCTTAACAAGGGGCTCGGTAATTTTCACAAGCTCTAGATACCTTTTCCAAAAATAAGTGTCTAACACTTTCTTTTTGGTGTCTTTTCCATCTGGTCTACGAGCCCACCAAGATTCAGACCATTCTTCAGAGGAAAACATTTTCTGCAAGTTTTTATGTTGACCATTGAGACATTGCAACGTGAGGAAGTGAGTTGCAAATCTCGTAATTGCAGACCTAACAAGCTCTTTGCCCCCAGTGCGTTTCCTCATTAGGCTCAATACCCATGAGTGGTTGTAAATGTATTTTGTAATGCACCTGGCATGCTCTACAGTGTTTTTTACCCACTCCACTTTGCCTATATCCTCAAGCATGAGGTCTATGCAATGTGCAACACATGGAGTCCAAAATATGGTCTTATATTTGGTCTCAAGCATCTTTCCAGCAAGAACATAGTTTGAGGCATTATCAGTGATGACCTGCACAACACGCTGCTCCCCAACTTCCTGAATAATGTTATCCAAAAGCTCAAATAGAAGGGTTGCATCCTTCACCTTATCAGATGCATCAACTGATTTCAAAAACATGGTTCCTTGAGGGCAAGAAACAAGGAAATTAATGATAGTGCGGTTCTTTCCATCAGTCCATCCATCTGACATGATGGAACAACCTGTTCTGAGCCATGAATCTTTAAACTCAACCAAATACTCATCAATGGAAGATATCTCTTTTTGCAAAAGAGCTCCCCTCAAGTCATGCAGACTAGGGCCTTTGAAGCCCTTTCCTGCAGCTATAACAGAGTCCCACATAGCTTGGTAATAAGGTGAGCGAGCAGCATTAAATGGGATATCTGAATCATACCACCATCTAACAATGTATTGATGAGAAGTTTCTTTGCATTGTTTTTTCCAATGTTGATCCAAAGTGGGTTGACGACTTGCCTGGGAGGAAATGGGATTAGAAGAGGCAATGTTGGCAAAAGATGAGAAAAAACTTTGGATGTTTGTTCTCTTTGTTCTTTTTGATGGTTGGCCACAAGAAGGATGAAGATAGTGAAAGGGGTCATTGGTGGAAGGGATAAAAGTTGAGTCTTGAATCTCATAATCATCATACCCTCTCTCTTTCATGGCTTCTAATAATTCCCTCTTCCTTGCAATGTCATCTTGGATGGCCTTCTCCCTAGCCTTATCCTCATAAAACTTTTCAAGCTTGGCAATGTATTTTGCCCTAATAGGACCTAACACTCTGCATTTGGTGCATCACATGGCTTTACTTGGCCTCTTACCCCAACGAAGTGTTGTTTCAATCTAAGAATACCCCCACCTCCAATAGATTTATGGCATAATTTGAATATCATTTTTCCATCAATAACATCACAATGAGCCCATACAATGTCCTTTCCTTTTGGAGCCATGTTTGCTTGAAATAATAACAATTTGCAAAGAAATCTGCCATTTAAAATAAAAAATTGTAGCTAAGCAACATGGAAAACCAGAGCTAAATGTAGGAAAACAAATGCACATGCAAGCTGCAAAATTTGATAGCATAGAGGTAGAGATTTGATAGCATAGATGATAGAAGTGAGAAGTTTATAAATTTATAACACATAAAAAAATTTAATTCATGGACAACAATCAAATGAGGAATTTTCAAGTGAAAATTCTTACCTGGAAATGCAAACTAGCTTCCTTGGCCTCCTCCTGAAGATGGCAACTCCACTGACAGCTACAAACTATCTCCAAAATAGCTCCAACTCCAACTCCAAGATGACTACTCCAGCAAAAACTCAACACTCTCCAAGCTCACAAACAAACTCACAAACACTCATAAACACTCCAAATCAAATGTGTGAGACAAATGAGAGGGAGAGGGGCTTCTTAAAGGCTTGAAGAGGGTGTTTTCGGAGGGAAAGCACACTTAGTTTCCCTCCAAAACCCCTAAAAGACATTGAAAAAAGCACTCACTGGGCTCACGGCGGGCTTGACCGATAACTGGCTGGTTTGATATAAACCGACCGGTTCCGTCCTAAACCGGCTGGTTAGGACTGGTTAGGTCTCTTTTTTCACCATGGAGGGTGTCTAACTCGGTTTTTTGACCGGTTCCGACCAGAGGGCTTGCTAACCGGTCGGTTAGACCAGTAACCGGTTAGTTTGGCCGATTTTTAATACTATGGGTGCACCACTTGCACATTATTGTACTTTTCTCCTAGATTATAATAAAATGGCTCAATTGTTGGTTATTCCTGGACTCTTTATGGGTGTGCACTGAATGTTTCAATTTTATGGTGTTGTTTTTATTGTTTGCTTTGCATAGCACAATTTTTCCTAGTTTGGAACATTAAAGTGGTATCAAAGCATGATCTTGGCCTAGTTGTGGGAAACTAGCCAGAAGATCATGGAAGCTTTGGGTATGAGTGCATAGTGACGGGTGAAACAGGGGACAAACCCATGGGTCAAGGGAAATCCAATATGCAAAAATTCTGGGGTAGAATTCATTAAGATGATGAGAGGTTGGCCTAGTTTAGGAGGGTGACAAACCAAACCCATCCTCACCCTTACAACAGAGACGTTAGAGGTGAGCAAGCTGTGGGGGTGTAACCATCTTCATCATGTGGGGAAATTCGACCAGATCAGGGCACCAAATCTCCTGAAAAGGAGAAGGCATGACAAAGGCAGTTAGAGGGTGAGACCAGGGGCCGCTTTTGCTGGTGGAGACCTGGCTTTAGATCTCAGGAGCCTTAGGAGGATTTTGAGCATGATTCTAAGAACCTACAAGATGGTGAGGAACACGTCGATATAACCGGTGTGGTGCAAGAGTCACCTTTATTAGATATCTCCTTGGTAGCCCTAGTTGACACCTTGGTGGAGATGATATAGCCTACACACATAGAGCCATCTGTTGGGGGGGTGCCACCCATGGACGAGATGCCAACAATTATCGAGGTATCTGGAGCTGTGACCGAGTTTACAGGTGATAGATGCCCACGACAGTTCCATCAGTTTCAGGCTGACCTTCTAGCATTAAAAAGGAAGGCCTTATTAGTGCAAGAGGCTACTCTACAACAAAACAAGGAGCTGGAGGGCATGAGAGCGGTTTGTGTCAAGTCCACGACCAAATTGACTCACGTTGGGGAGCGTTTGGATTCTCTACTGGTGCAGCTAGAGTGCACGTTGGGGCGTGAGAGCAAACCTCTTCGGGCATACATAGACGAGGCTAGAAGCACTGTTAGGTTACCTTTGTCCTTTGGATAGAGATAGACAGAGCTACCTAGTCAGATTTCGTGTGTTGACCATGATAGCGAGATGAGACAATCAGAGTTGCACATGATGCAGTATCCATATGTTGATGTTGTTCTATGTGTGGGAGTTCATGCGTTCGATCCCTCTTGTCGGATTGGATGGCGAGAGATTTTGAGTTGGTACCCAGTGGAGTAGGCTATGGAGATGGTGGTGGACCTCGGTGTAGCTCAGCAGGAGCTTCCAGGCACTGGGGATACGAGCAGCGTAGACTGGCATTGGGTTCCAAGTGGGACTACCTATCATCTCCCAAGTATGCTAGTTGACTGCAACCGAGATGGTACAGTGGACCTAGCAGTTGAGCGTTCACATTCGCTAGGGGATTCTCGGTTAGCACCAATGGTTAACCAGTTTATGGACAGACTCTTTTGGTTTTCTTGGTATGGCATTTGTACATGGGATCACTAGGTGATCAACATACTCTGGTAGGAGTTTGTCGGAGGAGGTGGCATTGGTAGGCTACTAGATGGTGCCTTGTATGGAGCTGATGCCTTTTCACTTTTGTGTGGGGCACAGAGGACACAAAGGAGCAGAGCAGTGGTGGCATCACTGCTGACACATAGGGAGAGTCACTTGTCAGATCCCTCAGCGGGGATTTGGAGAGGAGATCCATTCATTGACGGGTATAGTGATGCGATGGTGGATGTGATGATACTGATCAGCTGTGGCCTAACATGTAGAGACATAGCTCTAGGCCATCACATTTAGGGATGTGTGGGAGAATCTAGCATTGAGCAGTGGTCGACAGGCGGGCATGGAGATGCATGGTGGTGTGTCGTAGTGTGTTGGACTGCGTTGTGGAGTGGGAGTGCCTCACATCACATTGAGTACATGCGGGGAGTGACAGGTGTAGTGACACAGGCAGGGAGCAAGACAATACAGGATGGCATAGCTGTAGTCGAGGGTATTCAACAGTGTACAGGGGTAGGCCGTGGTGTACAATGGCATGTCCAGGAGTATTGTGATGATTGGTGGTATGTGGGAGCATATGGTGTTGCACAACGAGGTCTTAGAGTGTTGCTTCTAGGGACACCCATGGACGGAGACATCGGGCATACCTTTGGGTGTAGTTCACCCAAGATTAATGGGGACACAGATGAGCGATACTTGATGGTATCCGCGGGGACTCACATGCCTGACCTTCTTCTATATCACTTACAGGAACGGGCGATCTGGTTGTTTCCCTTTAACACTCTGGGCACAAGCAACAGGTGACAGGGAGCTCACCCAAGATATTTGGATGACACTTGGTGTGATAGAGGAGAGGCTTCTCAGCGGGGGCATCGGGTTGAAGCGCGAGTTGACAACCACAGGTCGAGGGATGAGGTGATCACCGAAAGGGATGGCATATTGTTCATCACTGATCCTATGCCTAGGGCGCTGGTCACAGGGGAGACATGCGTCACTTTTTCCGCAGGGCATGTCTGGGTCATGCATGAGCAGAGGATACCATGTACAATTGAGACAGTTGTCCAGTATGTATCCGGATTCCTGACATTGTATCAACACATTCTCGAAAGGGCGGGTAATCGAACCAATGGCGATGGTTGGCAGGAGCAGGATGGATCCACATACACTGAGTCGATTGTGCATATCAAATACCCATCTATTGGTTGCATTCAAGGGGTAGCTATTTGGCACACGAGGTTTCCAGTGGTTATCAGTGCTACACAGTGGCAGGCATAGGACAGTTTAGCATGCCTTAGATTAGTTCATGATGTATGGAGCCTATATATGGGTGGCATGCAAGGACTAGAGACGAGGGCTAGAGGGATTC
>APFE030744401.1:2145-12386 GCA_000404065.3 Pinus taeda
GATGAATGTGGTGACATAGTAGTGAAATGGAGGTGAATGGAAGTGATATAATGGACATAATAGTGAAAGTGTAATGGAAATGAATGACATTTTCAAGACTCAACACCAGTCTGTCGCTAGTCTCCGATTGGAGTTTTGCAATGATCAAACAAAGGACAAACGAATCGATATTAAAACTATTGACCATCCTGAATTTAAGGTTATTTCATTCACTATCACCAGACTATGCGGGAGTGCAACATTGCATGTAGCTACCAGATCCCAGATGCAAATGGCAGTAGACTGTTATTGAGGTACCATCTTCAACTAGTGCGAGGCTGTGTTGGCGAATGTAAAAGGCCAACTAACTAGAGCAAAGAACGGACAAATAAAAGGATATGGCTTCCTCATTGTGAGTTTTGGTCTAGAGAGGGTTCCTATGCTAGTCCCACAACAACTTTCTGTTGAGGCTGGTCTTCCTCGAGAGCCTAAGATAATGCATTGGGTTGCAGTGATGGCCCGTCATCTTGAGGAGGGTTCAGAGGTTGTTTGATTTTTGCCTGAGTATTTCCATTGGTTGAGGAACCAACTTTTTGTGATTTAGGATTTTCCATATGCTGGGATGGATTATCGCGGTGACC
Organism: Pinus taeda; assembly: GCA_000404065.3. NCBI lineage: Eukaryota > Viridiplantae > Streptophyta > Pinopsida > Pinales > Pinaceae > Pinus > Pinus taeda. The sequence continues at coordinate 2,766 of APFE030744401.1, forward strand.
CAGACATGATTCTTCCACCAGGAGAGCAGTGGGATGATTCAGGTAAAATCATTTTCAACACTTTCAAAGTTTTAACTAATTTTATTTTTATTTTTATTTTTTTTTAATCATCCAAAACTGACAATAAAAAGTTTTAAATGCAGATGTGGGTCCACGACGACTAGCCGCTCTCCAGCCATATGAGAGGAGACACCTAGCTGCAGCAGTACCAGCCCTACAGGACCAATCTACAGAGATCCTAACCGATTTAGAGAATCATCTAGAGCTTTTGATAGCAGATATTCCAGAGATTGGCATAGATGATATCCCACTTAGGTTACAACGATATGTGATTAGGGTCCCAGGACCTTTTAGGAGGTTCGTTTGTAGGGTGGCCCGAGTAGTGGTTTCTTATCATGATCATCACCAGGGATAGGATGATCACTTTTGTAGAGTCACATGACATTTTTGTCTTTTTGTACTATCATTTTGCCAATCATAAGGTGTTTTTCAACCTATGATCGAAGACGATGTATATTTCGAAACACTTCGATGCTATGATATATCACTATTACTGGCTGTCTTGTGTAACATGTTATTGAATTTGTTTTAAATTTACTGTTTTATTCTTACAAACGTTTATTTATCATACGAGAAGCAACTGCATCTGCTAGTGTATTTAAATGTCTTGGAATATGCTGATATTCAATGTAATCAAATTCACGTTCCAAGAGATAAACTCTAAAAAATAATCTTAATAACACTGGATTTCTAATGGCATAAACCCTGTTAAGCTGTAATACAACGAGTTCAAAATCTAACCTAATAATCAAACTCTGAATCCCAAATGAGATGGATTCAGATAATAACTCAATCACTGCACTAGACTCTGCAATGTTATTCGTTGTTTGACCGTGTCTTACCCCATGCATAAATACTAACTCATTAGAGGGTGAATAGATAACCCAAGTTGCGGAAGAAATGTTCTGTGTACTACGGCAAGCACCATCAGCAAAACCAATGTATGTTTGAAGAGACGTCAACATCTGCAATATCAAGAGTAAAATCAAAATAAGCAGGAATAATGATAAAAGCACTCTCTAAACTAGGCACACTTTCCTAATCTAAAACACACCAGCTATAAAGAAACTAATCTAACAAAAATCTCCACACCAAAATTTAAGCATAATATCTCTTCAGGTAGAGCCCATTTCTAGGTTTACTTAAAGAGACACTATCAAAATCTACCAATTCATAGGCCCCTTTTGCCAGCTTTCGCTTAACATTATAAGGACCATGCCACATAGGTACAAATTTTCCAACCCCTAGCTTATCATTTGCTTGATCGTATAGTAAAACTAGGCCTCCTTCTGAAAAATTACGAGGTGCAAAATTTCGGTCGTACAGAGCTTTTATTCGTTTCGCATGAGCCTCGATTGCTAATGCAGCATTGCGTCGATTCTCATGTAGCTGAGCTAAGTATAAAAAACGTTTCTCCTCTTCATAAGTGGTTGGGAGTAATTCTATGGCTAATTGTAATGACGGAATTTTGCATTCAATGGGTAACACTACTTCCAAACCATAGACCAGTTGAAAAGGAGTGAAACCAGTTGATGTTTTTACTGAGGTTCGATATACCCAAAGTGTTGAAAATAACATGTTATGCCAATTCGACCTATGAATACCAATGATTTGTTTGATCATCGTGACTAGAACTTTATTGATAGCTTCAACCAGACCATTAGCCTGTGGGTAATATGGAGTAGAACTATCGTGACGCAGGCCAAGCTGATCTGTCAGTTCAGTCATCATGATGTTCCGAAAATGACTTCCATGATCAATAATAATATCTTGAGGAACATCGAATCTAGCAATTATATGATTGAAAACGAAAGTTGCAGTAGTTTTTCCATTTGCCGAAAATGTAGGCATCGCCTCAACCCACTTAGTAAAATAATCTACTGCTAGGATGATATACGCATGCCCCCCGAACGAGTGAGGGTTACATGTAATAAATTAAATACCCCTCTTTGCGAAAGGATCAATGACAATTATAGGGTGGAGAGGAGCGGGTGGAGCATGCACCTTACGATCAAAAATTTGACAATTGTAGCATTTCTGGACTGCATAGATACAATCTTTGAATAAGGATAGCTAGAAATAACCAGCGCGCAATATCTTTTGGGCTGTGGCATACCCATACATATGACCGCCACATGCTCCAGAGTGACAGTCATTGAGAACCTTTTCAACTTCTTCATGAGTTAGACAACGTCGGAAAATAGAATCCGCCCCTCGACGATAGAGTGTATCACCAATGATATTGTATTGTTGGGATTGGAAACATATTTTCCATCGCTGAGATCATGAGATTTCAGGCCGAAAAGATTGGGTTTGGGGATAAACAATAATATCTCCAAGCCTGATATGCAATTTCAAAGGGACTCAAAGGCATCATGTTACCAAATGAATCCATCTCGGAATCGGAAGGTACGAACCAAGGATCATCAAAAGCAATAGTGTTCAATGAAATCATATGAATAGTTGCAATAGAAGGCGATACGTTAGGAGGAGGGAAGGTAAAAGTTCCTAGTAAACCAGAATCTTTAATAAAACCTACCCCAACATCCTTGTAAGGGATAGTTGTTTTACCGACATGCTGAATACTATCTGAAGAGGCTGGGTTAGATGAAAAATAAGTCAGCTGGTCTATTGTGACGATATTTCCGTTATGAAGAAACTTGATAAGCCGAAAGACCGATGAAACAACATCAGTCATAGCGTACGACCAACTTTACAATTTTACCTTCGACCCCTATAGGTAAATCCTGCAAAATGCCAAAAGGATGGAACCATCGGCCATCAAAAGCCTTTAGAATCATCAGAGATTGATTGAGTGTGGGAGAAACAAGGGATCTCCAACACTGGATTGACATAATACACATAGAAGCTCCCTGATCAATCATAGTTCGAAAACAAGGTCTGTTTTTTACTAACACTGGAATCTGGAAAGCCATTTCATGAGGTAGGCGGGGTGTACTATTCTCTAAATCGAAGATTATTAGGTTCGAATCCTGAATATCAACAACTCCTATAGCATACAATAGTAATTACGATGTGTTGGGCATGATTACAACACTTCCAAAGCCGACATTGCTGAAGGGGAAATAGCTAGGTCTTCAACAATGTTGTAATTCTGAGTAGCTCTCGCATGTGGATTGAAAATTGATTTCCGAAGTATACCTTTAGCAGGCGGTTTGCTTACTAAGTCAGGGTCAGGTTTCTCAATCTATAGTGGATCAGAACCAGGAGGAGTTGTAGTTGATGGGTTGAATTAGAAGATTCTGCTTCTTTACCACCAACAAGATTTTTACTACCATAATCTTGCGATCGCGTCACAATCCTGACATGAGACATCATCATAATGGGTTCTTCTGAGGCATTTGAGGAAGAACCAATCATCTTACTATCTTGATTAGGAAAAGGATTCTTCAAGACAACAGGTGTTTGAGAACCTTTGACGATTTTCGAAACCTCGGCTCGATGTGGGCAATATTTAGTAAAATGATCCTCGTCACAAATGAGACAAGGATAGTGAGGTTTATGTTTCTCGTCAGTAGATTCATTTTTATCTGTTTTCTCTTTTGAGTTTTTTTTTTCTCTTCTTCCCCTTCTTTTTACCACTAGATTTTGTTTTGGTCGTAGATGATTCTACGATATGGATATCGGCAGGAATTTCAGCGGAAGAGTCTCCTGTCGGGGAATCTGGTAAAGTTATAATCGGAGAATAATTATTTGAAGATTTATTCTTGCTTTTAGTACTAACTGCCAATCATACCATCAGCAGCATGAGACCCTTAAGGAGCTGTAGTTATTTGTCCATGTTTCGGAAGATCGGGGATTTTTTAATGTAAAGTACTTGATTGCGTATAGACGAGGTCAAGGTACTGAGCCTCAACAATTACTTGCTCTTCAGTAACAACTCCAGCCTTAGCTACATCTTCATTGATTTTAGGTAATAATGATTTTACAAACCATTCCGCTAAAATTTGATCCGGAATGAAAACTTTCACCAAATTCCATCTACGCTGCCATTCATGAATATGATCAGAAATATATGTGGACGTCAATTGTTTTAATGAAGTTAACAATTCCGTGCCATTGTCGTATCTGACAGACAACTGAAAATGAGTTAAGAAAGAAGTGGCTAACTGAATAAAATTATAAAAAGAGCCTTGTGGTAACTCAATGTGCCATTTGGCAACAAGACCAATTAGAGTTTGTTGAAAAAGACGTAAGCAAATTGAATCATCAATGATGGAATTAGATGCACACCAGAGGTGATAAGTCATCACATGGTTTGACGGATCTTCTCCTGACCTACCCTCGAACTTCGGGATATCATTGGGCAACTTATTAGGCATTGGCAGCCAATACGGAAGATAATAAATCCGATCGTTCGTAAGGTGCGACAAATCAGGTAAATCCAAAGTTGCAATAAATGGTAACTGACGGTTAGGGTCGCGAAAACCTTGGGTAACATGACTAGCCCCAGGAGGAGGATATCTAGGATAACCTGGAATTGGATTTGCATTAGGAATATTATAACCTCCTGGGAAACCAGGATTAACCAGACCAAATTGGGGTTGCTAAGGCTGTTGATAAGTATAGCCAGGGTACGGTTGATACTGATAGACTGGATTTTTTATAGTAGGACTGAATTGATATTGTCCCTGGTACAGTTGATAAGTGAATTGCGGTTGATTTTTGATAACCGTACTTGGACCATCTTCCCCTGAAGGCATGTGGACCGAAGTCTAAACTATAGGTCCTGATTGTGGTAAAGAGGCTTGAGGAGTTTGCACTAATACAGGAACAGTAGAAATTGTAGCTACCGATACTCTAGAAACAGGTATGGATTGAACAGAGGCTACAATAGTTGCAGCAGTAGTTTGAGGCGGAGTCCGAGGTGAACTAGGCCCAGAATGCTGAACTGAACCAGGTGCAGAAGTTTGAATAGTAGGCTGGACAGGCTGCTGGGTTGGACCAGCAGCCAAAGGTTGTCCAGGTTGACTTGATAACTGCACATTAGGTTGCATGGTCTATTGAATTTGAGATGGATCCCACATCATATTCATTCCGAGGTATGGACCCATAAAAGGTTGTGCATATGGAGGACCATAATTGGGTTGAGCATAGGGCTGATAATTAAGCGGCACATTTCCAGCTCCTTGTACAAATGGTTGACCAGAAGGTGGTTGGAAACCTTGAGTTCGGTACTGAATTTGAGGTTGATAGCCCTGAGGCACATATTGAAACTGGGGTTGACCTTGAGGTATATATTGAAACTGAGGTTGACCTTGAGGCATGTACTGAGTCTGGGGTTGACCTTGAGGTATGTACTGTCATGAAGGTATGTACTGTCCTTGAGGTTGCCCCCTAGGCAGTAATTGACTACCTTGAGGTTGTCCCCAGGCGGTAATTGACTACCTTGAGGTTTCCCTCCAGGCGGTAACTGAATACCTTGGGGTTTCCCCCCAGGTGGTACCTGACTACCTTGAGGTTGTGGATTTGGAATACTACCAAACATCATAAGAATTTCTTTTGCACTCAATGGTTGAGTTCCATTATTACCAGTTGATATCTCATGTCTGATGGGTTGAGGAGATGCTCCTTAAAAAGTACCAGTGAGTGACTGGTACCCCGAAGGAACAGAAGGACCGCCATATAAAAATGTTTCCGGTGTTTGGGAAAACATAGATGACTATCTTGACATATTCAATGGAGGATAATAGCCTTTGGGTGTTGGATGAAAAGGAATTCGAGGTGGTGAAAAACTAAGGCCTGGGTTTTCTAAAAAAATTTTCAATGATACATACCAAGTGTCACTCCTAAAAGGACTATAGAAAATTGATTCACGCTCCCTAAGTTCTAAAGTTGGTTGATTTTCAGGAAGAATTATATCTTCGTCCCGACTAACAAGTTCTTCAATAGAAATGAGGACAAAAGGAAGATTTTGGGTAATGATATTTCCTACCCTGGGTGAACCAGGACCACTAGAAGTTAGAGAATCAAATCCTGAAGATGGAGTAGGAGCAGGTTCAGTTTTAGGCTCAGAAATTTCAGCTTCCTCAGCTAATTCACTAGTAGGAGAAATACTACCAGTAACTTCGGAAAGTGAAATTGGCTCAAAAATATACTTCGTTGTTTGTACCTGATAGTTAAGATGAACAATTAAGGATGACTCTCCGGCTTCTGGTAACCCAACTCTACTGTCACTAGGTGATACAAGAGCTCGTAGCCCTTCAAGCTGGCTCGGTGAATACTCAAGAGGTTGCCCCTGAAGCATACGAGATTGTCTCAGTAATTCAGCCACAATTAAATATTTAATTACTCACACGCAAACAAAGAAAATTTTCAATAAATCCACCTAAAGTCTCTAAAGAAACAAACAATTGAATCACACACCTAAAAAATCTAAGTTCAAACCACACACACAGTAACTTCTAGTTGGTGATGAAATCCAACGTCGTAGAATTTTAATATAGAAAGGGTGGTTGGAATAGTTACCCCGACAACCTACTTAATGAAACAAACTCGCACAAGTTTCTTCACAAAACCATCTCGAGTGAAGAGAACCCCCCAGAGAGTCCAAGTGAGTCTAGTCGATGTCTGCTCCAGGTACAGTGAGACCCATCCTTCACCATCACCTTCGGAAATAATCTTAAGTTTATGGACACTAAGGTTACCAACAACAACAAATATAACTGGGGGAACAGTCTATGATCCGATCTACGCGCAAGGGCAGAGTAACAAAGCTCAATCCCCTTGAAGGCTCCTCGACAAGATCAATATGATGTTTACCAACAAGTGACCCCAGGCTCCTTGACAATGGTTAATCCGAGGTTTACCATTTATAATACGCGCACATCTTCTATCTTTCCAATGAAACAGACTTGATTATCTCAAAGGTTCAAACATGATATCGTGATTGACTCCTTTAAGAGGAGCTTCCCAGAATGTATCAATTACAATTGGATTTATCTCCTACCGCAAGATATAGCTACTTGTTTGTTTTAACTATCTTGGAGAGTTAATTACTCCCTACTCCAAGATACTAACCTAAGTTATATTGTGATAAGAGCCCTAGAAATAAAAAGATTACTAGATCAATTTTAGTTAAGCGTTATTTTTTGGGTTGTTCCTTAAGTCAATAGGTATGGAAATGAAACTTCGATGGTGTGAAGACTCGACTCCAAAAACACTAAAAAATGCACCTAAAATGATAAATAATTCATTTTTCTTTCAATGAATTTCTAGCTAAAAGAAAGAGTTCGAGAATGCAATTCTTTGAGAAACAAATCTTTCTTTCAACACGTAAATGAAAAGAAAATCTTTTTGTTTTTTTCAATAAAAACTCAAAACAAGACTACTAATTATGCTCACAATAAATCCCTTTCCTTTTCAAAACTTGAAACTACAAAAACAATTTCTTTCAAAAGATATCCTACAAGTTCTGAGAAGCACTCAAAACTACAAAATCTAATCTTGAGATCTAAAAACTTATAAAAACCTAATTGAATAAAATCTTCAATTCTTTTTTAGGACGTTTTACTTAGTTGTTCAGTAAACTAAGGATTCATTCGTTCAGAATAACAAATTAATCAAAAAAATCTAGATATGTTTTCTTTTATAAAAATGAAATTCAAAACTTATAACCAAGTTTGTTCAAAGATTTGCAAAGAGAAAATGAAACCTATTTCTCACAAAGGACAGATTTCACAACCCAATCAGACTCATCAAGAAGACAAAAGACACCAGGGTAATCTAAGGTTTCTCAGGCTTCTGATCTTTGAGTCACTACAGAGACCAAGCGAAAACCACTCCAGGCATGCAAAACTTCTAGAAAATCATCTAAAACAAAAATACCATTGGAGCTTACTCACAAGAGGTTTTTGATTGAAAACATGCAGATTTGGGTAGACACTAAAAGTTGTAAATAAAACCTAAACTTAACTGGAAGTAAACATTTTAAGCTTTTTTAAAAATTTCACAGGGTCCGCAAGCTTCCAGAAGAACCAGATGCGGTACCGTTCTGTGTACTAAAGGAGAAGTGCGGAGATGTCCGCACTGTCTGTAAATAGAAAGTGCGGTCCCATGAAAACTTAAAAAAAAATATATAAATAAATAAATAAATAAAATAAATAAAATTAAAAAATTAAAAAAAATAATAATATAATAATAATAATAATCCAGATTCTAAAGCCTACCCAATCCAACACACATCAAGCAAAAACCAGAAACGAGAACAAGTTTCTCAAGTCAAAGATAAAGGAAAATCAAAAACCAAATTCAGTTCCTGTTGATGCCTTGAAAATCGCTGCAACAACATTGGGGGATAACCACCCGGTCTGGACCTTAATACAGCTCCCTTTCCGTTTGGGATGGTGGCTCCGACTGGATATAATGGGACCAGTTTCCCAATAATGAATAAAAGGGGTGGATGAGTGATGGGTTGTCTATTCTAATGATAGGCGAATAACTTAATCTATCAACAAAATAAGAGAACTAATACTAATCCCAGGAACAATTATTCTTTGTAAATGCAGCGTTTAATGATCTTTGTCTATTGACAGGCATGTAGATGACTCTGTAAAATAAACATAAATATTCATTCATTCAAAGATTACTTCATCTAAATAGTTAAACAAAGTTATTAACACAAGATTACTGCACTTATCATTTATATCATCGATACATACATGATTAGAAGAAAAGCATACTATAAACAGCCAATAGTGGAATGCATAAAGGATACTGTTAAAACACATGTATATATGCGATAATAACAAGAGCGATCAAATGACAATTCATATAACAAGAATGAGTCCAGACATAGATAATAGTACCATATGAGCTGCTAATCAATCCCAATATCAATCGCTATTTGAAATTCTTCCTTCAACGCAGAAATACTTTCAAACAAAGACAGTAGTGCACATTTGTATAAAAGCTTCCTTATCAAAATCGGAATGATTGGTCCAGTTTTATAAAAGAATATCCCTGAAGTACAATAGTGCAACTTCAGGGTTTAAGTCATATACAAAACTTTACGACCCTTTCTAAATGCATGAAAGGGTCTATAAATACTACTAAACTAAAAATCTATGAAAATAAAATCCTACTTAATTGGTATCAATTAATAATATCTATATTCTTGGCAGTGATCTGGCAGTCGGCGATGTGAATCATCACTCAGGTTGTTTGCCTTTAAACCTGAGCTGGCTTATCGCAAGCATTGGCTCCACTTCGGGTGGTCTGTTGAGGCGAGAACTGAGTTGGGCAGCAAAGGTGGCATCCTGAATATCGGGGATAATATACCCGATCGCATCTATGAGGCATTTGAGGGCGGCTCTTTGGCTGTGCGGCTTCACTAAAAAGAACCAATAAGCATCCCATGTCAAGCTATTAATTCCCGCGATTAACCTTCCGTTTTTCTCCAGCTCTGGGTAACATGACTGCTCCAATATCTTCGTTGCTGTTAATTTGCCTGGAGTACATTGAGAAATCATGTTAGACAAGTAAAGAGTATTATTAACCAATTCAACCAAATTACTAGTGGTTGTCTTGCATCTTGAAATC
>APFE030744402.1:0-11435 GCA_000404065.3 Pinus taeda
ATAGTGCCTGATGAGATCAATGCAGCCTTTTTTACAGATCAGTGCATTTGCGATATATTGTTCGGGATTCCTGGGGCTATTTAAAGAAGGTCAACAGAAGAAAATTGTTCATGTGGCTTCGAAAATTGTTTGTTTTCTGCTACATGAGGCCACCGGTGTTGGAACCTACGAGGTTCTCGTCAAGCTCGCAGTTGAGAGGTTTGATAGAAGTTTTTTGAGCAAATCAAATTGAGAGATGATGGATCAGAATCACAGCAGCAATTAAAAAAAAATAAAAAAAAATAATGAAGTCAAAATTATTGCATGTAAATGGGCATACTACTGTAAGACCTGGTAAGGCATGTGTACCCCTTGGTGATCACCGGTAAAGTCTGGGTTAGACCTAGGTGATAGGGAGGGTGTCAGGTTAACAATACCCCCAGTAAAAACTTTGAGGGGGGTAAGAGCTAGAGTGAGCGGGATTGTCTCACTTAGCAGGTTTGGCTGGAGTTAGTCAAGGAACCCCAAGTCAAGTTTAAGGGGGGAAATTGTTAGGTAAACTTGACTCAGGATAGAGTCAAATGTTGACGAGGTTAAATATGATGGTTTTGGGGCACATGGTATTGTGCACCCATGGTATTCTGCCCGTGGTATTATATGTAATGGAGCCTATAAAAGGCTGGAAGGACTTCATTGTAATGCATGGCCTGGAGGTGAGAGGTGAAGGCTCACTTGGCCGGATTGGCCAGGGTTTTGGCCAAGGATAATGAAATTTCATTATGATTGGGTTTTTCCCCGAATTTGGGGTTTTCCCGAATAAACATGTGTATTTATGTGTTTATGGTTATTGTTGGTTAATTTTATATTTATTCCTCTCGGTAATTAATTTATGTTCTTGGGTAAATTTCTTAACACTCCAAGTGAAAATTGCGCAATCCTCACCAACAGTTCCCCATGTGTGTTTCAAGTCATTCCTCAAGTTTCCTTTGATTTTAATTGACATATTTCTTTCCATGCATGTCGTCATGTCTCTAGATATAGCAAGTGTTCAATCACCTCTAACAGAGCAGGGTCTAAGGACATCGATGGAAGCACAACTAGAGAAGCAATTAAGCGAGTGTTTACGAATTTGTTGATTTATGAAGACGTCAAGTTGATCGTAGACAATGACATCAAGCTAAAATGGAAAGAGGTTAATGATGCATTCTCAAGCACATTTGGGGAAGATCTTGAACACCTCCAAGTCTATGTGAACATTCACAAGTTCAACTTGTACCGGATTTCATGCAAGTATCCCTCATTCCCATTCGCGAACATGATACATTGGATCATCTCACAAACTAATAGTCAGACGATGACATTCAGCAATGTCAGTGGGACAACGATTTCTACCTTAAGGGCATAGGATTATCAGCAGATGTACCACTTGCCGAAGCCATTGATCACCATGGAGACACCCTTCAACATACCCAACAGCAATGCCAACTCTAGGGATATCTTGAAGAACTGGGTGAAGGAGAAAGCCAAATTTAGGATGACACCCAACTAGATTTACAAAACGAAGATATTATAGAAGGCATATGAGTACTTGGTCATCTTTTCATGTCATTTATATGGCCAAGAGAAGATGGAGACCTTCCCACATAGTTGGGTAATCACATTGGACCAACTGGCCAGTGAAGGCAAACCATGCAACTAGTCTGATGTGTTGGCTTAGAGGTTGAAGGAATAGGTAACAGGAGCTTTGCAATCACTGAAAGGTCAGCAAGAAGAAATATACATGTCAGCATACATATTGGATGCAATCTATGCCCATCGGGGGTTCTCGGGCTTCATGCGGGCATGGACACTAGTGGAAATATCTGTCAATACTTATTGTAAACATTTTTCCGAATACAACTTTCAAGGAGTCATCACACATGTATCAGATGAATTCTTCACCCTGGTGTACAAGATGATATTTGAGTAGGATCAACCTTGCATGTCGAAGGCAGCAATGGAGGCACTAATAGACATAGGAGATTGGTATGCCTCACCTCTTGGCACCTTCATATAGATGTATAACATGGGGAAGCCTCCACATGTTTTGCTGAAGTTTTCCATGGACAAGCTTGTCATGCAAGAATTATCGTACCACATATTGGGAGGACTGTTAGCTAGGTTGCACTGGAAGAAGAAGGCAACTTGGCCCACTCTTCCATTGTGGATTAGGTTGTAGGATATATGGAATCTCAAGCATGCGGATGTTGAAACATAAGAGTTCAAGAAATATCCTTTCGGCACCAAGAGCTTTAATCTGTATGATCAACATTGTTTTGTGAAGGATCACTGCGTGAGAGTATAGTTCCCTCGCTCCACGGGGCATGTCATTGGGCTGAGGAAGACCTAGGAGATATTATCACAGCTTCTCTAGACCCAATGAACCTGTCGAAATCATTATGGAATGGTTAGTGAAGAAGCACCCAAGAGAGCACCAGCAGTAGAAATAGCAAAGGTAAACATACCGGTGCGTGACAAAGGCAAGTGAAAGATTGTCAATAACGCAAAGGCAGAAAAAGGTTGCAAGTTGATAGAAAACCCACTTGTGCAAAAAGAAGATTTGGCAAAAATGCAACAAGAGGACCGTGCAAAAGCAGAGAGAAGAAAAAAGGATGGAGGAAACAGTGAAGGAGTTGAATGAGTTGAAGGAGCAACTATGAAAGGAACAAGAGTTTCATGGTAGGAGAAGGAAGCATAGCAAGGAAAGATATAGCAGGGGGTGCAACATACATATATTGATGAAACTATGTCCATACAGGTAGTAGAGTCATTTGAGCAACTAACACAAAGCAGATAGGGTGAGCAGTCGTAGGAGGAGGACCTTGCTCAAGAGATTGAATGAGTAATTGAGTAGATGGATACAGAGTTGGAGCAACCAAAGTTAGAGCAAGACATCAACCTCATGCCTTAACACCAAGAGGTCGACCCACCAGCTTCACTAGAGCCAGAAGCAGAGCAGGTCCCATGCAACTAAGGAGATATTGATATCCTTGGAGATAATCCAGAAAATGATATGCACAACATATCATCCGATGAGTTGCAACATAGAGTTGTGCAATCATGTAGAGTCTCTAATTTAGATGACTACACATCTCCTGTGTAGTTTGAGGAATGAGTGATCATATCTAACATGCGCAAGAATCCACCATCATTGGCTGATGCTACCAGAGCATATGTTGAAGCCACTAGCTCGATTGTTCGCTTCTTGATAGCAGAGAATGAGCAAATGGCTAAGGAGTTACAGATGGCTAAGCAGGGAGGACAACTGGTTACAACATCCAGCCGAGCAGAGTTGAAGAAGGTGATATTGGATGAATTATTGTCCCTTGAGATAGTCATGCGGGCATTGTATTCCAAATTTAGTACCATGCATAATGTAGTTGTCCATCTCAATGGCTCTCAACAACTATGTGCTAGGAGAGCACATATCTTGTGAAATTTGCATACTATTGTTGACCACATGCAAACATGGATAATGAGATACAAGGGAGCCCCATTACACTCATCCAAGATGATGAAGCCCGGAGTGGTTGAGTTGAAGGAACACATCCAAAGTCAGATATGGAACTATGAAGAACTCTCCCAACTCATCACTAGTTTGCAGGCTTCCCATGCATGGGTATTCAGAAGCATGGATGTTGTTGTGCACACACATGCCATCCCATCTATTGGGACACTCACCGAGGCAAAGACAAAGGCATAAGTTTGAGTAGATCTTGACTCATACTTTGACGAGTTCATGCTCATAGCCACCAGTGCAGACTTGGCGATCAGTGCAGACACTATGCATTAGTATGTCACTAATCTGGTCGCACTCAATACAATGATGCACATGATATTATACAAGTTGGACAAAGGAACCAGAGCAGTGTACCCTGACGCAACAGAGGTAAGAGTTTGTTTCGAGAAATAAGTCACTGCAGAGTACACGGACACCATCACAGATTACTGAGCTTGGCATCAGTTCGCCAACTTTGACCATCATGAGGATGTTGAAGAACTGGTTTTTTCACAATTGTCTAAGTCATAATGATGTCTTGCATGGCTTGCTCAAGCCTATTTTGTCTCACAGGGTACATTTGCATATTGTATGTAATGTCTTGTCAAGTGGAAGTTCAAGTGTCGATAGTTGAATGTAACAGTCATAGAATATTTGAAGAGTCATGAGGGTACATGAGCAATCACAAAGGGGAATGTCAAGGGTCACCCCACCCTTTGCTATATATAGTATCTCATAACTCATTGCATAGGATTTTGGTTAGCTAAGCTTCCGATAGGAGTATCTTACAGAAATCTTGGAGAGTATTGTAATGAGCCCTGGCTTCTCCACAATGCAAAGCTAGTACATCTCTTTGGAGGAGTAGGCGGTAGTGACTATAATGTTCAACTATCGGGACTAGTGGTTGGTGATGGTTGCACTGTATGATTGGAACTTTCACTTCTTAATATAATAGAGCCAGGAGGTTTCATGCCTATGTTGTGATTGTATTTCAGCTAATTTTTTTACTCTAATGATATATGTATCTATTTACTTACGCATGTGTGTATAAACTCTTTCTGTATATGTATTTATTAATCTTACTAAAATGTGTTTTTTGTTTAACCATCACTTTGGACTGTTAGCTTACTTGCTTTCCAGTTTGTGATACATCTTTTCTTGTGTGTTCCCTTCTTAGCCGCATGCTTTCATAGGTTTCCAAAGGGTGCACTCACCTCACTTTCCATGTGTTAGAACCTTTCATGCACCTTCCTTGGCTTGATGCACATGCCACACCCTTGCTACAAACAGGACATCTTACTTACCTTTGTGCGCAATCGTGGTCAAGGCGATACTATACGACCCACTGTTGGGACTCCTACACCAAATGGTCTGAGGTCTAGTTGGGACATCTTACGAGGGAGATCCCCCGACATGTTGGTTGATCCAGAACCATAAACCGTGATATAGAACCTTCCAGAGCTGTGACCTGGAGGTTGTTCGGCGTAGATGAAGTCGAGTTCTCCCAACTTGGCCTCTTGGTCTTATCCCTATGAGCTACCTCCTTGATATGAGGGCCTACTCCTATCTTTGGAGAGATCCTAACTCCCTTTCGTTGCCTATATATTCATCCTCTCCCATTCGCAAATGGTTGGTCTATGTCTATTTTCATCCTTATGCTAAGATTGTGCCTATATGCTACTCATTTGGCTTGGAGAAGGCATTCATGGAGATCTTAGCTTGGACTTGGACATTCATTCAAGGAGAGCCTATCAACATCATGGCTTGGTTATATGCTTACCCTTCTTTAATATTAATATACAATTGTTTGTTCATTTTCCATTGATGTGTATGTTCATGTATCATCTATCTTAACATTCCTTGATCAGTTAAGTAGATTGTTTTTTAATATGTTGTTTTTATTTACATGCCTTGTTGTGTGTCTTGATCTCTTGTGTAGGTGCATTAACACAGTGAGCAACATGAATGAACTTGTGATGCATGTGATTCAATGTCTTCAAAAATGGATATCGAGATAGAATCTGCATGAAGTAGGTCATCTTCTTTGTTTCTCTTTTCAATTGTAACCTAGGAAAGTGTCTGGTAGATTGTCACTTAGGTCGCTAGTCCCATTCATTGAATTAGAGGGATCGTCTCTGTCCACAGAGAGGATTTACCTAGACAACATTGACTTTCTTCATTTCACTGCATCATATGGGATGCATGCTTAGGTTTCTTATGTTTTCATATTGCTCTTTTATGTCCAAACTTACCACAATTGTAGCATTCGACTTTAATTATGAATAGGGAAATGAAATTTCCATCACTCGCATCGTTCTTATTGAAGTTGCTACTGGCATGAAAATGCTTTCTCCTAGACACTTCACTCATTGTTGGATTGTTGCTACCCAACACATCTCATTTTCTTGCATGCCATCTACAATATATGGCTTTATGCCCATAATTGTTGCAAGAAACATAGTAACCATGAAAATACTTTTGATAACAGAAGATATCTTTTCTTTCAAGGTTTTGTACTTGAGAGGGAAAGGAATTTTGTTGGTTCTTTATGTCCCTTCCATGGTTTTTTGAGTTTCTTCCCTGAGAAATTCTATGTTTGTGCTTCTTTCTTTATTTCTTCTATTGTCCAACAACTTCCTTTCCTTTGTTGTTGTTGGAACTTTCAACTGTCCTTACATGGGTGGTTGACATTTCTAAATTTTCCTTCTTAGGTCTTAGTTCTTCTTTGAATTCCAAACCAAACCTGATGAGAGGCAATATTTTCTTAGAAAGCACCTCATCTAAGGCATTCCTACTTTCCTTAAGCTTCTAATATTGAGAAAACTCTTTATTTGACAATTCTAAATCTTTTCTCAATGAGACTACTTCATTTTGAAGTCTATTGTAGTGAGCTTCTCTATCATTTAGTTGATTGGTCAACATCACATTCATCCTACCAGCTTCTTATTGTTGAGAATTTAAATCTACAACTATTTTATCAAATTCTCATTCTGAAGCTCATATTCATGCAACTACTCCTTTTTCTTGAGATTTTCTTTCGATAGCTCCTTGATATATTTTAGAGAAAAGATCAAATTCTTTCTAAAACAGATCATTTCTTCAATATCCTTCTCTTGTCTATTCGAGGTGCTATCTAAACTACCACAAATATATAACTTTCTCTTACGAGGTCCTTTATTTGATATTGCTATAAATGTGGGTCTATCTTCATTACTACTACTAGATGCATGTATATATGTATATTCAGAAACTTCACATGAATATCTAGAGCACAAATGACCTATATTTTTACATTTACTACAAAGAAATAACATACTTCCTGAGAAACATGGAATTTCTTCTAATTCTTCATCATTCTCTCGAGAGTGATGAGCAACACCTTGTGCACTAGAAGAAAGATCTTCAATCTTTTGAGCATATTTCCTTTGAGATGCCTTTGTATTTTTCTTTCTTCTCATTTTATCATTATTAGCAGCTTTCATAGATTCAAGTTAAGTGGTTGAGAAACAAGGTTTATCAACCTCCTCTATTGCAACATAGATTTCTCCTCCATACAAACATTGCAATTTGTCCAAAATTTCCTTTGTTGACTCACAATTCCTCACTTTATCAGCATCTAGCTTAGATAGACCTTTCATGATTATTTCCTTGGATTTTGTATTAAACTCGTTACTCTCTCCATATATCACATACAACCAAATATCTTCATTTATTACCATTAAATAGGATTCATTCTAATCTTCCAAAGATCATAGTATGATCCTTTCAGAAATGAAACTTCTTATGTTTCTATCTAGGGTTGGTCAACCATTGTTTCCCTATGATCTACCCTTGAGTGGTTAAGATGTTCCTGATGGAACTAGTCTTTGATACCAATTGTTCAAAAAAAAATTAATACTAAGAGGGGGGTGAATCAGTATTAAGGCTAATTTTAAAATTTTAGGCCAATATATTTTTTCATTCAAACTTGGCAACCATCCATATAACCATCAACAACATATCACATGGTAGAAATATGAAATCAACACATAAACACACACCATGAGTAGAATACACATTAGACACAAAGGTTTAACCTAGAAACCCTTCTGGGAGAAAAACCACCATTTTTTTTTTATTGATGTAAAAAAATAGCACCTACTCTATTACATCTGTCAATTTATGACCCAACACTCATAGGAAGCACCAACTCATTTTGATTTTTTTCCTAGCACCCACTAGCAGGAAGCATCAACTCCCTCCTTTTGTAGATACTTAATCATCTTACCAAAAGAACCATGTGAAATAACAACTTGAAGCTCCTTGGATTTATGCAAGCACCAACTTGCAGGAGGCACCAACCCCCAAGATTTGTTCAGACACCCACTAGTGATGGAAACAAAAACTTCCTATATGCAGGCTCCAACCCACACTCGATAAGGAAATAATGTTATTTGTAGATAGAAGCTAATCTTCCAGATATCAACTTTTTTTGCCTTTACAACCCTCAACATTTGGTCTTTAGTTCTACCCAACAATAGTCATTGATACATATCCCACACAACATTCTATCCACATTGCAACATCATACTACTACACTCAGACCTCTTCTATTCCACAATCACTCTAAGCCTCACAAAGAAGCACCATCACATTCAACCTCTTTCTTGTGCAACATAGGCACACATAACCTCTCTTTGTAGCCCAGGATCACTTAGCCTCTTCCAAACTATGCTCACACACTCAGAGTTCACCACAAAACTCTCAACATTGTTGTTATTCTCAATTGCAATGTTGAGTTATGTTCCTCCATTGCATACTAGTTGATGTTGTCTCTAATGACATCAATACTACTCGAGAGCACACTCCATCCATGGATTCCCACAATGCATTGGACAGGTTGTCCTAATCAACCTTGTCTATTGTTCCAACAAAATTACATGGCCAATCTATCTAAATTAGTTCAAGGAATGGGATTCTGAGTGATATCCCACATTGAGAATTAAATCTCAATCAAAATCTAAACATAAGTTCTTCCATTAAACTCTGCCTACACACACAACATGGCTCTCCATTCCACTTCTGACTTTCATTTAATTCTTCCTCGCATGAGGGACACTTGGGGATGGCTAAATTTGTTTCTCATTAGGGTCCATTGATTTTCTCCTACATATCATGATCCTTGATTCCTTGAACCAGAGCTTTCACGAATTGCATTGACTCAAATTCTCAAGTCACAGTTGTCGATGCATTCAATGCCCATTAACCAACCTATAAAGGTCCTTCAAATATGGAACAAGTTCCAAGCTTGTTCCAAGGTACCAAAGTGCTACCAAATATAATTTTCCAGCCCTTTTTTATTGTAACAACTTTTTCTCAGGCCCTTTAGCTATTTTGATGCCATAGGATTAGGCCTCCATGACCATTAGCTAGGACTCTAGGCACTAAGTACCTATATGTCCTTCGTAGCATGAATTCCCTTTGTTAGTGGCTATGTGCCATTGGTCACATTTCTAAGCAAAATGACCAAGGCCTATCGCTAATTTTGGAGCTCCCAAGGCCTAGTGCTTTTACATGCCTTCTCTTTAAAATCCTCTTGGATCCTCTTGGCGAGCTTAGCTGTCCCATGGGGTCTATCTTGCACTTTCAATGGAAAATAAAAATCCCTACCAAAATGATTTTTTTAACCAATGTGTCCTAGTGCTTACTTCCCGTTGTATTCCATTTGTGGTTCCTTATCAAACTTCTAGGCTCAATACCTCTAAGATCTCCCTTATGGGATGGCATGTCCCGATGGGACCACTATTGCACCTCTGCACCGATTAAAATGCATTCAGTCTGATTCAGCTTCCACATTTTTCACGATCTTTCCCGACGACTGTTTCTGTGCACCTTTTTAAACCTTCCATGGTAGCCCTTTTGGGATGATGTCATGCTTATGTCATAAACCCCATGTGGCACCTACTGAGTGGTGACAGGTGTCATCTAGGTCTAGCCCATTAGGTAACCAAAAATGTTGAATCTTACTTATACATCTATTTCATGCTCACATCATCTCCCATCATCATCTCCTAAGAGCCAATTAAATGTTTCCATGTGTATTGTTGGAGAGGATAGAGAAAGGGCCCCTAGGCCCTAGTTATTCACCAAGTTCCTTTGTTAATAAAAAAGCCATTGAGTTCGTGAAACCATCCTTTCCACCACTCCATTGTGGTTTGTGGTATTAGGTGGAGTGGTCTCGAGTTTATTCTTTTCCATTGATCTCTATGATTGACAGTTTGGGAAACCACTTCTCGTGACCACCAATCTTGACAATATTATCATCTAAAGTGCTTTCGAAAGGTTGCCACATGTCATGGTGCCTATCTCCCTTTCTGGGCTTTCCCTCAGTGGACTGAGTTGTCATAATGGTGACTTATCACTCGATTCCTCATTAGTCACTGCTCTATTGTTGTGTCCTGGTGTCCACTTCCCAGTGCTTTTGCTTTGCTCCATTTGAAATCCTCCATGGTGCACCTGTCGAGATGACATCATTCCTTGGCATCATCTTGCTCCATTAATATCAATGCTAAGACTTATGCATCGTAACTATACTATTGGGCTAACTTTGTGCAGGCCAGGCCATAAGGTGGGCTCCTCCTACGCCAATAAAAAAGGTTTCCACTACTTTTTTGTCCATTCCAGATCCATTTGCCTCTTCCCTTAGTGGCTGCATTAGAAGTTCTGCCAACTCAAGCCACCTCCAAGCTTGGTCACACCTCTAACCCAAGGCCACATTTAACTCTACCATCTTACTTTGGGGTACCTCAAATTTTACTGGCAATAACAGTTGATCCAAGAGGCCATTTGCAGACTTCCACATACCATTGGAGAGCTCTTTCCAAGCACTCTCTGATTGTTCCATCTGCAAGAGCATCTAAGTTTATTACTTGAGGTAGAATAACCTCCAAAACTTGGGACTCCAAGCCATGATATTCATCATTTTAATGATTCTCCAATAAGCCTATTACTAAACTAATTCTCTACAAGAGTTGCAGTAAACATGAGACTCCCCCTAAGCTTGACACATCAAGCATGTAAATGATAGCCTAGTTACCATCACAACTAGGCTAGTGGACATTAAAGCCAGCATATATTGCCACAAACATCCATGCTAGTATGGTTGACATCAATTCCAACACTCTTTCCAACTGTCAAACAAGGCGAAATTCCCAACACATCTCCCAACACGATTGTTGACATCAATGCCAATAAACTTGTTGCCACTAGCCATCTAGCTGATTCCAATTGTCCAACAATGCATGTCAAAGTGATGAAGGGAAGTGCTTCGAGTCTTCATGGTGTGCTCATGTGCCTAAGGGAGGGCACATTTCTTCTTGGTGAAGAAGTGCACTCAAGATGAAAACTTGGTTGTTTTAGGTGCACTTTTAAATGCTGATGAGGCATCAAGTGTCAGAAGTGTTCTCTACCTATTGGAAGCTAAGAAAATTTTTTGAAAACAAGATCTCATGATAAGAATGAGGAGAAGAAGTGTTTCCAGGCTTATATAGAAGTTGTCACACTCTTGGTGGAATATGAAAGGTTGAATAATGTGAAGAGTTTATACATGCTGTTAACACTCAGATTTTCCCAGAAGTTGTAAGAAGGGGAAAGGGGTCTGATCCAGGTGGATATTGGTGGCCACCCGCTAATTCCACTTGGATCCCCTCTAGTGCTTCATGCAATTTTTTTTAGTTACCTTAATTATAACACAATTTACTATTTTTAGCAGTTTTTCGGGTCCTAAACTTTCGAAGCCGTTTTGAGGCCCTAAACGACGTTTTTTGGGAAATCCCAGCGATTTTTTCTGTCTAAAAATCGTCTTTTCCGTCATATTCCTCGGAGAGATCTTTCCAATGGGCTATCATGCGCGTCAAATGGAGATAAGATGACCAATTCG